>PVIR01008081.1:0-58137 GCA_004026965.1 Petromus typicus
TGGAGGAAAGATAGCCTCTTTAACAAATGGTGCTGGAAAAACTGGGCTTTAAGCTGTGAAAGAAAGCTAGATCTATCTCTTTCACAGTGCACTAAACTAAAATCAAAGTGGATTCGAGATCTAAATATTAAAACAGAAACATTAAACCTTCTGCAAAACAGGTTAGGTAGAACTCGTGGAGACAGTGACTTAGGGAAAGACTTTATGAACAAAACCTCTGTAGCACTAGAAGTGCCAGAAAGAACCAATAAATGGGATCTCATCCTATTGAAAAGGTTCTGCACAGGAAAAGAAACCACTAGCAGAGCTAGACAACCAACAATATGGGGGAAAAAAATCTTCACTAGCTATTTATCAGAAAAAGGACTACAATCTAGAATACATAAAGAACTTTTAAAAATCAGCACCTGCCCCATTTAAAGACCCAATTCAAAAATGGGCATCTGAAAAGAACAGAAACTTTTTAGAGGAAGAAATAAAAGCAGCCAAGAAGCATATGAAGAAATGCTCAACATCACTTGTCATTCAAGAGATGCAGATGAAAACTGCACTGAGATTTCATCTCACTACAGAAAGAATGGCTGCTATTGCAAAATCAACCAGCAATAAATGCTTGTAAGGCTGCAGGAAGGAAGGAACTCTTCTCCACTATTGGAGGGAATGTAGACTGGTTCAACCATTGTGGAGATCAGTGTGGAGATTCCTCAAAAAGCTAGGATTAGAGATCCCATTTGACCCTGCTATTCTCCTGCTGGGTATATACACAAAAGAATTAACAGAATCATATCATAGCAACATATGTGCACCCATGTTCACAGCAGCTCAGTTTGTGACTGCTAAATCTTGGAAACAACCTAAATGCCCATTAACTGGATACTGGATAAAGAAGATGTGTTTTTTTAGTAAAATGGAGTGTTATTCTGCCATAAAGAATGATAAATTTCAGTCATTTAAACTCAAATGGACATACTTTGAGAACACATACAAGAGAGAAAATAAATAGGTTACAGCTGTGTAAATACCATATCTTTTCTCTGGTATGAGAATCTCAAGATGTAAAAGAGTTCTAGAATGTATGTTAGATATTGTGAAATAGAAATATCCAAAAGTCAAGGAGTAGGGATAAATAATAATAGGAAAGAAAAAATATGATATTATAAAAAAGAAAGAAATCATATGTATATAGGAGGTGGGGGTTGTAAGGTGGGTAGAGAAATGGGTAAAAATGAGAATTAATTCATGTTATATACTGGTACAAGTTCCCAATGTTGAGTATGATCATGATGTGTATATAGAATGTAGCAATAAACAATTCAATTTAAAAAACAAATACATTGGAGAGTTTTTTAAAAATGAATATAAACTAGATATATATGAACTATGAAATCTGAATGGTTGTTATTAAAACGCTGAATAATCCAAGAGCCTGCAATGAAACTGAAGCAGGAGAAAAAAGCCTGCCATCTAAGCAAAGCTCAGGACCCAGTGGATTTAAAACTGTCTTCTACAAGAACTTCAGGGAAGATCTAATGACAATAATTCTGACACACTGTAATAAAATCGAAAGGGAAGAAGCACTCCCAAAATTATTCCTCGAAGTTAACATCACCCTGATTTCAAAGCCAGCCAAAGACACAACTAAAGAAGAAAACTGCAGGCCAAAATCCTTAATGCACATAAAAGCAAAAATCCTCAACCAGATACTGACAAAGAAATGCAACAAATCTTCAGAAAGATCATTCACCTTGACCAAATCAACTTCACCCAAAGGATGCAAAGATACTTCAACTATGCAAACCAGTAAATGGAATATAGCACATAAATGGAAACAAGGACAAAACTTGTATAATCATCTCAATAGATGTAGAAAAATCCTTGACAAAATCCTACACCCATTCTTGATTTTTTTTTTAAAAAAGCCTGGAGATAGTACATATTGAAGGACCTCTCAATATTATGAAAGTTATTTATGACAAATCTACTGCCAACAGCTTATTGCAGGCTGAAAAGCAGCTTTCCTTTTAAGATTAAGAACAAAACAAGATGTCCAATATCACTACTTCTATTTAATATAATTCTGATAACACTAGCCAGAGCAATCAGGCAAGAGAAAAAAGTAAAAAGGATATGTATAAGAAAGAAGAGGTCAAACTGTCATTAGTTTTAAATCACTATTTTTAAAAGATAGGAAAACTCAACAATCTGCCAAAAGAGTAATAAAATTAATAATCAATAGACCAGAGACTTAGCTCAGTGGTTCCCACACCTGCGTGGCAAGCACAAGATCTTGCATTTGATCTCTGGTACCACATATCACAATGCCAGGCGTGGTGACTCATGCCTGAAATTGCAGCACTCAAGAGGCAGAGGCAGGAGGATTGTCTTGAGTTCAAGGATAGCCTGGACTACATAGTGAGTTCAGGACCAGCCTGAACTACAATGTAAGACCTTGTCTCAAAAAATAAATAAATAAATAAAATATAAAAGAAGAAGGAAAAACTGTTAATTATACAGTATTTCTAATTTTATTTTTTAAAGGATCCTTGTACTATTCTTAACATTATACCCATCTACCTTCCCACAAATAGTGCACAAGGGTCCAGCTTCTCCATATACTCAGCTACACATCCTTATTCCCTGTATTTTTAAGTAGACCCATCTGAGTATTTAAGTGATCATTCTCTTAATTTATGGTACTGGAGTGTGCTTAAAATTCAAGTCGTCTTTTTTTGTTTGTTTGTTTTTTGTTTTTTTTGTTTGTTTGTTTGTTTGTTTGTTTTTTGTTTTGTTTTTTTTGTCAGGGTCTCACTTTGTAGTTCAGGCTAGCCCCAAGCTCACTATGTAGCCCACGTGAGTCTTGAACCCACAGTAATCTAACTAGGCACTTTGTGCTTGCAAGGCAGGCTCTGGAACCACTGAGCTAAATCCCTGGCCCAAGTCTTAAAATTTTTATGTATATAAATTGGCAACCTTTAAAGTTCTAATCTTCAGGAACTCTTGTGCATCCCAATATCATACAAATATTTCCTTTTTAGGATAACCATAAGAAGTAGAGACTAAATATTATTTTTTAATCTTACCACTTTCATAATATTATGCTTAAGTAATACATTTTTACCAATTTGAAATCCACATTTATTATAGGTTAAATACTAAATACAGTGGAATAACTAGTAGTACTGTTTATTCATTTTCTATGCTATAAAAATATTGATTATGATTGCTTTTAAATTATATAATAATTTATAATAGAGAATTTTCCTTCACTGTGTTTATCTGAAATGTTCTAAACTATTTTTACAAATAAGATTTATACACAGGTCAAACAGTACCACACAGTGTAATTAACTACCAATGATATCTCCACACTGTAGAATACTTTAATATAATATAATATAATAAATACAACATAATATACTCAATGTATATACTCATAATGATAAACCAAAACATTATCAAGAAAATTTTAAATATATTGCTAAAAATAATTCAAAGAATGCAATGCATTTTAGTGAAACATATAAAATAAGAATAAAAATGTTCAATTCTTCAAAAATGAAGGTACAGCAACTATAATAACAAAAAAATCCTCTTTAATCAAGGGAACACATTGGTGGAAATTGCATTTAAGTTTAATTACACTTTGGAATCAGCAAAGCATTGTTCCCAGAGAGACGAAGTCCCAGAACCCCACAAGTGCCACTGCACACTTTTCTAATCAAATCATTTAGAAATCATTGTAGTTCTCTGAGGATAGTTTTTATCATTCATATGGTTGGTGGCTGAGTCTCTAAGGCTGCAATAATACCTACGCTGATCTTTATAATTTCAGAAAACATTCACCCACTCTTTTATGGCTTTCCTTTCCTGATCACTTCCTAGATCACTTCCTAAAATGCCTGAACTATTACAGAACTTACATTATAACATCTAACAAGTCTCTTCCTCTCTTTCTTTGCTTCAGGTAGGTCTTACCTTATTATTTGCAACCATTAGGAATCAAAAACATTCTCCAGTGCACACATGGCATAAACAGAGGCCTCAGAGGAAGCTACACAAATTACAAAACACATTCATCTCAGGATAGCATGGTAGGCTCATTAACTATATACATCTACAACAAAAGGCATAATATTGTGATGTGTTCACTGAAGAGTCCATTACAGTAGCTCTTTTGTTTAACCAGAGGCTAGATGTACCTTGAGTACAAAAATAAACATTTTAATAGTGTACTGTGGCTTACAGAGGATAAAACTGACAGAAGAGAAATGGCAAAATTTCAGAAAGTGATGGAAACTTGAATTATGCTAATGGAAGAAGGAATGTAGAGGATGACAGGATATCTGGTTGAATATGAAGAGGAATTCTTAAATAACTAAAAGGATTTCTTAGATAACTCCTATGATTATTCTTGGGTTATTTCAACATATTACTTCAGTACTATATTCGTTTATATGCAAAGTGGTTAAATGGCTAAATATTTGACTCGTAGCAAGATAAGCTTGCCTCAAAAGGCAAGTTAATTCAGCTGACCTTTTTTTCATAGTAAGATTTTTTTATGAAGGAAGCAATTGGAATATTAGAATATTTTAACAGAGTCTCTTAACCTACCAGTACCATGTACTCTTGACTTACAAACTGTATATGTCCCTGATGGTTGGTTGTAGCTAAGTCAATACAGCTGAGATCTGGATGTTTACCCAGATACAACTGTACATAACAAGAGGCAGATGAATCTTTCACCAACCTAATTAACCAAGTTCATATGTCAGGCTGGTCACTGTATTTTGGCAATATGTACAGTTCTGCCCAGATCCCAAACATTAGGTCACTAAAAGTAAGTCAGCTGAGAGTCAGGTGGCAGTAAAGTCTTCTCCTGACTGTAGGATCAGTGATGAACAAAGATGATCTTGGCACCAGGGTGAGATATAGGGCAGACTTTCAGAGCTAGGAAATGGACTGTTGTGAGAAGGATGCATGTGACTGATATAGAGGTAAAAATTCAGGCCACTCTTGCCTTGAGCTCAGAGAAATGGCTATGCTGATATTTCTGTGAGCTGCAACTGGATTAATGATAGCCATAGTGATTCTGTGAAAGGTAAAGTGGCCCCTATAATCTAATAGCTGTTTAAAAGATCCCATTCACTAAACTAAGAGTATCAAACAAATAATTTATGTAATGGATAGATTCTGTTATCTAAAGAACTTTTTCTAATGGCTCGTGAATATGAATGCGTTTTAAAAGTCATCCTTCACTTTGTGTGCTTTCAGCTGTCTGTGTGAGAATGCCTGACTTAAACTGACTCCCACAAAAAGGAAAAGCATTTGATCATGAGTTAAGGTCTAGTTGACCTGGGTTTGGACTTGGATATACAGTGACTCCAGCTCCATTTCCTGGCACTGTTTTATGCCCTCCTTTCTCTCATGGTATATACCCTGGGATTGGCAAAAAAAAAAAAGTAACTTAATCATTCTGGTTCACACACAGACTCTTCCCATGATTCTGTCTAAAAACCAGGGAAAACCTGCTTTTCCCAGTAGTGTCCCTCCCCCGAATTTTCCTTCTATGTCCTGTATCCAGATTAGAGTTATACAAATTCCTGGACCAAGTTCACTTTCAAGGTATTGCTCATGTCACAGGAATGACATGGCAGTTTAGGCCTAAGGTCCTAAAACTAAAACTTAGCAAGCTGGTACTGAAGTTTTCATAGAATTACTAGAGTTATCTTCCCAGCGCAGCCAGTGCCCTAAACTTCCTAGGTGAAGCAAGGTGGCTGACTTAAACTTCCATGTAAAATATAAGGTACAGACCCAGTCTTGGTAAGGAGCAGACAACCTAAAGTGTGAACTAATAAAGATAAAAAAAATAATTTAGAGTGTTACAACATGAAGAAATAATGTCACAAAGGATGTTCGATAACAGATTCTTCCAAAAGAAAAATATTGTCCAAAGAGAATTGGGCGGTTGGCCTGTCGGTGTCTCTAAATGTAGCAGTGACCAAAGCAAATTATGTTGTGATTCTAGAAGATGGATTCCAGTAATTTAGGCAGAAATAACCGTAGGGCAGAGAAGGATTAAGTCCAAGTTAGGTTAGCCCAAGGAGACTTCCCTTGGGCGCTGCCTAATCTTTTTGCTGTAAATTCCATGCTCACCAAGAAAACTTCTGAATTATTATTTGTGCTTCCGAGTCACTGACCCCACAACAAGGGATTGCCTGGTTGAAGAACTGCTCCTGATTGAAAAAATCAGTTCTATTTCCCATGGTAAACTAGTACCATGGTTTATAAATCATTCTCTTTTGTATTTTGTTAGAGAGATTCTAACCCTCATAGCCTGTTCTCTGGACAGAATAAGAAAAGTGAGATCGTGAAAAGGTAAAGCTGAGGCCTACACTGAGGATCAAAATGTCTCCATCAAGGTGTAATCCCCGGGGGTCCTCACTTGAATCTGCAAACTGACTTCCCCTGCAGTGGGAACTCTGGATGGACTACCTAATTTAAAGCTCAATTTGAAAACACACCAAGAACCCTCAGATCTTTAAATGAACAGAGGGCTCAGAAAGAGATTCTTAAGTATAGGAGTTATAAGCCCACATATCAAAATTTTAAAAGATCCTGACTCTTCCTACCAGCTGTGAGACTGTGAATGAGTGATTCAACCAAAATCAGTGAGTAATGTAGCTCAGAACATTTTTTAATAACAGATAAAGTCCACCGAGTGCCTGGCATGTGATAATTTTCTGTTGTTTTGTTTCTGTTTTTTAAAAATATTGTGTCACTTACTTCTGTGTTTGGCCAAAAGTTATCTGCAAGACTGTCTAACCCAGTGATCAGTAACTACGAGCTCAGTAAATGTGCTTCAGAGCCTGAAGAAAATGGAAAAGACACGTAATCCAAAATGCTAGTGTAATTTGTAGCATTTTATCTTCACCCAGATTAGATCAGTGTGAGGCCTCAGCATGGGCAGAGTCTGACTGTTGTCTGCTTCCTAATCAAGAAGCAATATCTTCACCTAGCTCCTAATTATTAATGAATTGTTTAAAAACAACTAGAAAACACCACAAAACATTAATTTAAAGAGACTGTGTTATACAAAGAGTAGTTAAAGAAATCAGAGTATATTTAGTCTAGAAACAAGCCAGAAAGTAAAAATGGGAAATGGTAGGTACACTCAAATATCTGAAAGATTATAATGTAGAAGAGACAGTCTATGTATTTTTTACTTGTCTGTCTTTTCCATTAGACTAGTAAATACCTTGAGGGAAGAAACTGTGTCTCATCCATCACTGTATTCCGAGAAATTGACTTGGTGCTGAGAACATTATAGGTACTCAATAAATGTTTGTTGATTGAATGAGAAGACAAATGGATGAAAAACTGAGTGTATGGTGAGATGATAAGATGGAAAGAAAGGGTCAAGGAATAGATAGCATTTAAATCATTAGGAGATGTTAACTCTAGGATACACATTAGAAAACAAAACACCAAGATGAAAATAATAAAAGATTTCTTCAAGGTCGCGCAGCCAATTTGTATAAATGATCAATAGGCCACAACAGCTATAACATCTAATTCAATAATTTTTATACTATCTTTTTTTGTTTTCAAATCTGATACAATTAAGCATATTCCTATTATAATCCTGGTGTAGAACTCTGCTGGGGGCTGACTTGAAAATGTGTATGTCTGGACCAGGGGTTTACTTCAGTGGTTCTGGCATCTGCCTCACAAGCACAAGGTCCTGAGTTAATCCCTGGTAACCACACACCACAGTGCTGGGTGTGGTGATTCATGCCTGTAATCCCAGCACTTAAGAGACAGAGGCAAGAGGATTGCTGTGAGTTCCAGGCTCCCCTGGGCTACATGTGAGCTGAGGGCCAGCCTGAACTGCAAAGCGAATCTCAAAAATTTCTTTTAAAAATGTATATGTCCAAAAGCATAGTACTTTATAATGTGATCTTATAGAAAAATATAATAATTACAGATATAATTAGTTAAGTCCGACTGGAATAGAGTGAGCCTCAGTCCATTAAAGGGAAAAATTTGGACAGAGACAAAAGTAGAAAAAATAATAATAATAATATGAGGGCTGGGAAGTTAGCTCAGTGGTTCCCATGCCTGTCTTGCAAGCGCAAGGATCTGGTTTTGATCCCCGGTAACCACATACCATACTGGGTGTGGAGACTCACGCCCAGCAGCAACCAGTACCACATACCACAGTGCCGGGCATGGTGGCTCACACCTGTAATCCCAGCACTCGGGAGGCAGAGGCAGGAGGATTGATGTGATGTGAGTTTGCGGCTGAGCTCAGGGCCAGCCTGAACCACAAAGCGAGACTCTGTCTCAAAAAACCAAAATAATAATAATAATAATAATAATAATAATAATATGAAGAGGCACAGGAAAAAGTCAAAGAAACAGACTGGAAAAGAGACTTGTCTTTCAGCCCCTCTGAAGGTTCTGAAGGAACCTTCCTCTGAAGGAACACGCTGATATTGGGCTTCTAACCTCTGGAACTGAAGGATAATACATTTCTGGTGTTTAAACTAACCTGTCTGTGGCACTTTGATATGCAGCCTGCACAAACTAAGACAGAACAAACCTCAAGATACACAAAAACCCCAAGTTCAACATTTCTGAATTGCCTCTGACTAAAAGCACATCACTGATCAGAAATGCTTATATTTGATTTACACATGAGGAAGAAAAGAAATTTCATGTCAAACCACTGAATTTGAGGGAGAGGGATTAGTTGTTATAGCAGCTAGAATTACCTAATGAAACATTAAAGTAATTTAACTGGTGAGAAATTTTAAGATAATTTTACATAAAAACAATCATTGACATACCACAGAGAACAACTCAACATCCATGTAAAATTTTAGCATAAAAAAAATCTTCAAAGAAAATTTGAGTTGATAGGAAGATATTTAGGCAAAGTGTCCCAAAGCCTTCCCAAAGACACAAATCTATATTTGGAGATAGGGCCTTTAATGAAGTAATTAAGTTAAAAGGAGGTTGGAATTTAATCCAATATTACTGGTGTCCTTATAAAAAGAGATAAAGACACACACGTATACATACAGTGAAGGAGGGAATGTGGAAGAGAGAAAAGAAAAAGAAACAGAGACAGAGAAAGAGAACCATGTCTAAAGGTCTAGAGGTTTTTAGAATATACAAACCCACTGACACCTTCATCCTAAAGTTCTATCCTCTAGAACTGTGAAGAAATAAAATTCTGCTGTTCAAGACTGTGATGGCAGCTCTAGTATACTAGCAGACTTAGAGCTCTTTCCTTCATAGAATATATGTTTAGTCCATTTAATCCAGCAGTTCTGTATTACAAGGCTGAAGAGGGCACTTTGCTTGGTTGTATAATGCAGCCCTATTTCTTCCACAGGCATTACAAATACTTCAGTTTATTATCGATACATTATACACATCTTGTCATTTCAGCCTCCGAAGAGCCATGTAGGACACACGTAATTCAGGATGTAAGTCTACAGAGAACCTCTGAAAGACAAAGCTGTTAAGTAATGGAGCTACTAGTCAAAGCCAAGTCTTCTGATCCCTTTACTGTCTCAGAATAGAAACAGATGTTAATTGAGCACATACTAGCTACCAGAACAATGTTATGCGCTGTATATTCCTTATCTTATTTAGTCTTCACTGCAAATGCTGTGAAACTGAGAATACTACAGGGAAAGTAACTCACCCATAATGACACCCTAAGTGGTGAAGTTAGGTCTGAACCCAAGCCACCTCCCTCCACTGCACCTATTACCTTCGAGTAATTCATCTCAATCTCTTTTCTGTGAACTTTATCTGCCTGTCAGCTATTCACTCTCTCCAGCAAATGCTCTAGCTATTGCTAAAATACCCATCCTACACACCTCCCACCTTGCTGAGCAGGTATGTGGGGCCCTAACCTGAAGCCAGGAACTTCCTGCCTTCTAAATGCAGTAGGTGACTAAGGACTTGACATTTGATGTCAATGGCTGACAGTCTCCAATTAAACCATGTCAGAAGCAGGAGGAATTTGATGCTCCTGTATTTTCTCATCCTGAGCCTTCAGTGGCTTTCCTCCTTCATTCGGGATCACAGCCAAAGTAGAAGCTGAAATCCTTTCTGACAACGTTTGCTGGATTGCCACAGTGAATTAGTCCAGATCCCCACGGACTGCCTTTCTCTTTGTTCCAGCTTGTCAGAGTAGCAGCAGCAAGGAGGGTGACCCAGTGCTTTTAGTCTAGACATATAGTCATCAGAAGCCCTGAGGGCTCTGGGCAAATTTACAAGCTTTTGAGACAAGGGCCTGTCTGATAACAAAACCAACACCTGATAATTGACACCCGAAAGATAGAGAGCTCTGCAAAGAAATTCAGAACTGACAGCCTTCTCAGAGTGTCACACCACCTCACCCTGTCAACTTTCTTTGGTTTGACGATGTCAGCTTCATATTCAGAGCTCTCTCTCTATGAGATTCGATTCTCCTCTTTGGCACCAGAAAAGCCCTGGCAACCTCTCCAACCTCCTCAGGCCCCACCCCCACCCCACCACCAGAAGATGTGTTCTCATCCTCCTTTCCAGCACTGCTTTTTGGACTCCAGAACGGCTGCTCATCTCATCAGTGACCTCTGAAAGACCGTGGGAAAATCCTGTCATTCTTATACCCAAAACCCACCATACTCAGGGAAAAGATGTACAGAAACGGCCTGCAGAGAAACCAGCCAGTAAGATAGAGGTCTTTGTTTCTGAGATTATTTGTGTGTACAAATTTTCATCCAGGGACAGACAGGGAAGCTACAAAGGAAGAATTCCCTAAACACAGCAAAAACATGCAAAGTAACCCCATTTCAGAGACAGAGGGGGAGTGTCACACCTCAGATGGAAAATATGCTCTACCTCCCAGAGTAAGCAAAGATATGTGAAAACAAAGTCTTTGTTCTTTGTCTCTCCCCATTTCTCTCTTTCTTCTCTTTCTCCAAACAAACACAGACACACACCCTCAGAAACCACTGATTTTATTTACAGCGTTCCTAGGAGACTTGTAGTAAGGCATGAATTCCTTACAAAATGCAAGTAGCATGGGCAGAAAAGGGTTGCAGACCATTTTACACAGTTACTCTGGCTGCACTGCAATCCCGGACTGGAGAACTAAAAATCTATCTCAGATAATTGACATTTATTTGATTGAAACAGCAGGGTGCCCTCCATCACCATGGGAAGAGACCATATGGAAGAACAGTGCGAGGAGAGATAATGTTTGTCTACTGAGTGTGCCAATGTGTTTAGAGATTATTCACAGGGCTCTGGGGACTCCAGTATGATAATGTTTCAGCCAAATTAGAATCAGATTAATTGCTCTAATCTAATGGAAAGACAATGTTTATCAAATTATTGCTCTTTTCACCACATGATATTGCAGTGTCATTATTCTTTGGGTTTAAGAAAGGAAATGAAAAGACTCTTGTAGCACATCTGCTCAAGAGTTAGATGATAGTGCTTTCCCACTACACACGGGACTGTAATGTGGTTGGCATTTCTGTGAAGTAACCTATAAATTAAAGTGAAAGATCTGTAGTGGGTAAATCTGCTGGAGTCCTGTGATATCGGTTCATATTTTGATAAGACAATCTAAAGTCAATTAACTTTTTCCAGATTTGAGAGATTTTCTGCTTCATATTATGTAGGGAGTGTTTTCCTCTATAAACAGGGAAGTGCTTTTATAAAAAACCACAAGTGGCACTTACAAGAAAATTCAAAAACTCCTTTTCAAAATATCAAAATTAGCCCAGTTTTTCAGCTGAGAGGAAATGAAACTCTCAGAAACTCAGAGCTTGCAACCCTCAATAGATTAACACAAGACAGTGAAGCCATCCCCATCTTCTAGAGAGAGGAGTTCGTTAGCTCCTCCACAATGACATGGCTGTCCATTATTCTGCTGTTCTCTGGCTCATCATTCGCATCTCTGAAAATTCTCAGTGGCCTCAAGCACTGGCCAGGTGTCACTTCTAAGAGACTAGTTAGTCACATCCAAACCTCACAGAAAAATAACTAAGTCAGTGCTTCCCAGCCTCAACTAGGCTAGATGCCTGGTTCCAACAGGGAATTTGGGAATGAGATACAGAAGGAATTTTCTCCCATCTGCATCTTCACATAATGCCCCCTTGGTCGCTGCAGAGCAGCAAGAAGTAAGCAGCACAATTTATATGTTCACTCTTTGGTACACACTGAGTATTTTAAAATAACAGGACTGCAAAGCCCTCAGTGTTCATGAAAGCTGTGTGGAGATAACTGGCTGAATTCTACCAGGTCACACGAGAAGCCCAATCAGTACCTTTTCTTTTAGAACTAGTACCCTGGGAACAGAATCTTAGCAAGTGAAAGCAGACAGAAGGGGAAAATTGGAAATTATTTTTATCATTATATTTCATATATATATATTTCTTTAAAAAGACAGAAATATTATTATTATCTATCTTTGGCAGCTGCCCTTATGATTTATTAAAGAAGAAATATGGATAGCTTTAAGGTTAAAGGTCCTTCTAACTGTCTACCTTTTCTCTTCCCACCAAAAAAGTTTGTATGTCCTCCAATAGGCAAATCCGTATAATTACAGAGGCTAAACCAAGATTTAGGTCGAGAGTGTACATTTTAATTTGTGCTGTTGGCAACTTTTCCTCACTTGTACCCTGAAGTCATTTTTAGGGCTGGAAATTTTTTAAAACCCATGATTATACTATCATTACTGAGTTGGTCTAAACAATGTCCCATACATCATTATAGCTCACATTTGTGGGGTATCAAGACAAGGTTAGGCACACATGAATAGAGACCATTGCTCTCTGATCCATCGAAGCTCAAATCTTGCTGTGAATTTTGTGTTGCTGCCTCAACAATGGACTCCCCTGTGTTAAAAAGAGTCATTCATGAGAAATAAATGAAGAACAGTGTAGCTATATTGATGCCTATGAAAACAGTGTATGTTTTCCAAGACAAAGCACGGAGCTGTAGATCTTCATTAATTACAATGCACTGGAACAAAAGCAAATCCAACAACTGTAATTAACAATGTGACGCCTAGAACCCCCACCTAAAAGCTTTCATTTCACTATAATTTCACAGTAAGAGCCTGAGAAATTATTTTAATCCTTATTTTTGCAATTCATTTTGCAAAGGTTGTATGACTCAGTCTGAGGCATATTCATACATTCATTTACATTTTTATTTTAAATGCCTTCATTCTTTAAACATTACCCTATCATTTAGAACTGAATTCCAAAACTTTTATTTTAAGCCAAGTATCTGCAGTCACATCTGTGGATTTCACACAAATATTATGAGTATGATGGGCATAATTTTTTACTTCTTCAGGTGGAAAATATAAATCCATTCTCAACTGAATCAAAAGAATAACTTCAGCAATACATTCAGTTACCAACTTAGATAATTTTCAATAAATAATAGAGAATAATGCATCAATCCACAAATATTTATCTTATGCTTATAATACATAAATGGGAGAGGAATGATGTCACTTTGGCCTACAAGTAATTGAGGCAAAATGAAAAAAACTGAAAATTCAAACAATTATATACTGATTTAAATGACTGTAAATGTAATGCCAATGTACAGTTAAAACAAAGAATCACTGATATCAGATCAAGTGAAAAAATGTTTTTCATAAAGAAAATGTAGGATTGCCACTAAAGAGCCAAATGCAATTTCAGTAGATGGAAAAGAAGGTTAAAAGAATAACAAAAGCAGAACACAAAGATGGGCAAGAACGAAGTGTGGGTGAGAAGAGATAAAGGCCTACTTGACGACTGAAAGAATGTTGTCATTGAGAATAAAGATGGAAAGGTAGTGACAGAGAAGTCTACAGGAATTGTCAAAGATAAATAGATGGACTGTACTTGGTGTAGGAGGCAGTGATGGAAGCAATGAGAGGACAGTTGAAGGAAGTTGGTAGCTAGACTCATTGGAAGGAGACTGTCAGATACCAGAGGAGAATTAAGGCCTAATTGGCTCCTTCGGGAACACAAAGGAGCAAAGCTGCACTCAAGAGTGATTACATATTAGGAAAAAGTTAAGACAGATGAGGTTAAGTTGTTTACCAGAGAATGTGGTAATGAATATGGGAAAGCAGATGAATCTGGTCTTAATTCAATTGTTTGTGCCTGTGTTTGGGTGAATAAAGGCAAGATGAGGCAGAGGCTACTGAGCTTATCCTCATTCACAGCAGGTCTAAATCCTGGAACAAGGCTAGCCGGGTGGGTTGCCCATGGCTGGCGCCCCAAAGTAGACTCAAACCTGGCCTTGGCTACATTCAGCTTCCGAGCAGGGACTTGAGATTGAGATCTTCTACAGCGGACCTTAGATTCAAAAAGGTAAGAAAAAATTGTTATAAAGACAGTGGTACTCTGCTTTCATACAATCAAAATAGAGAGGTATCCGAACTTCTCTTTCTAAATATTTCTATTCACTATGGATGATACTTATGATTTGCAGGCTTCATTATTTGGATTCATTGATTTGATTGTACATATTTGAAGAATTTAGAGTTGAGGTAATATGATTAAGCAATGAAAAAAATTGATATTAGATATTCTTGCCTCAAGGTGAATGAATTTAAAGGTTATTTTGTGTTTGTTTTCTGAGAAGAATTTTGACTAGAAGTAAGATAGATTGCTAACACCCTAAGTTTGAGGGAACAAGACAAAGTAGACATCCCTGAGAGGGGCTCAACAGCCAAAACACTTGAGTTAGGGTCTCAAAAACAAATTTTGCACGCTTTAGTTTTAACCAGGTTCAGGGGGAATGTTCAGCAAAATATGAGAATATAAAAATCTTACTAAATAAAAAGACAAAATTTACTTTTTGCAGGTTGAATAAGGAAAATGGGTAAAACCATAAACTCAAAGTTACTTGAACACTAATTTTGCTGAAATCACTAACAAAATGATATAATAAGGAATCCATTCTAGAGGGAAGTAAAAATAGTTACTTTTTCTTTCAATAGAGTTATGCTGGGAACATTTGAAAATGCGGAATTGGAGCAAGGGCTGGTTACAACTCCAAATTTGAAAGTCATTCATTACTGAAGTGATAGCTAAAGTCAAGAAGGGTATGTATAGGAAGAGAGCAGAAAGCCTGGTTTGGGCTCTGCAAAATAGGAGTGGAATTAAGGGTGGCCTAGGAACTAATGAAGGATGCAGACAAGGCGGTGGGGGAGAACAAAGCACTTTACAATGTAGATGATTATTTTAATGAGCAATGATCATATCAGATGTACGGAATCAAAGTAGACAAGAACTAAGGAAAATTCATTAGATCTGGAAAGAATAAGCATCAATTTCAAGAAACCCAATGCACTGGGGGTAAACAGGCCTCAGGTTTACTAAGATATCAGAGAAAGAATGATTCAGGCAGAAAGGGAGGAGAGAGAAATCTTAAGAAACAAGCCTCCCAGAATGGGGGGAAGTTACAACTACAGCTAAGAATCTGCTGCCTTTGCATTTAAAATGTGAAATGAAATGGAAAGGAGGGTGAATCATCTGCTAAAATGAAGGCAGAGGCTTAACAATTTCAGAATTGATCTCAACAATGAGTATCCTGCCTGTCCCTAACTGTATCTCTCCCTCCTCCTCTATCTTCTGTATAAAATATTGATGATTACAAAAGGACTACCAATCATAGCAGGGCCAGAGTAAAGCTCGAAAACGGACATTACAGACTAAATATTTATAAATTCATGTTAAACTCATACCACTCAGTGTCATATTGGGAAAAGGAACCTTTGGGAGGTAATTAGGTCGTGAGTGTACAGCCATCATGAATGGGATTAGAGATTTTACAAGAGACAGAGATGCCTTCTCTCGCCCCTTATCCACTCTCTCTCCTTTGCCCAATCTTTCAGCATCTTAATGTTGAACTTTCCAGTCTCCAAAATTGTGAGAAAGGCACATTTACTATTTAAATCTATAGTGTTTTGTTATAATAGTCTGAAGTGACTAAGGAAGCCTAAATGTTCTATTATCTGGATTTCTGTGACTCAGTATCTCCCTTTTCAGTAACTGCAGATTAATTGCAGAAAAAAATAAAAAAGAATATCCTCAGATTCCCTGAATAATTAGGGGAGAATTAGTTCTATATAATAAGTAAAGGATGTGATGAAGTAAGGGATACTAGAGGCTATAGGCCTGAACGGGAGGTATCCACTGTATCACAAAGAAGTGTGGGCTTTGGGGATGAAAAGACACAGTTATAGAATCCAGCATCACAATTAACTCACTGTATATCATCACAAAAGTTACTTAATTTCTCTGAGGAGTTCCTAAATCACACTTAGAGTGTAAGGATCAAATACGCTGATGCAAGGAAAGCATTTGGAATGATACCAGGTGCACTGTAAATTCTCAGGAAGCAATAGCTGCGGTTGTCATGATTGTATACAGACAGAACAAAGCGGCAAATGCCACAGCTACTGGCAGAAAATGAGAACCTAAAGTTCAAGATCTCAGTGGTACAATTTGGGTGAAAATGATCAAGAGTAACAGTAAAGTCCTGGGGAGTGGACAAGAGTGGGAAATATGAGGACTGCAGGAGTAAGTGATAGTTTGCCTCAATCTCGTGTTTCTTTGAGCTGGTTGGTCACAATAAGTCACAGACTATCTTTATGCCATGTCCCATACATATCTTTGGGAGGAAGGACAGAACATGGTAGTGACTATGCTATGCTTAAATCTAAAATTTCCCCCAACATCTTACATTTGGACCCAACCCATTGCAAGCTCAAAAATGTAAAAGGCTAAACTCCATTGAAAGATTTTGCTTTGATGAATGTTTCCTTGAGCTCAACAAATCGGGCCCTCACAGACCACTGCAGCAATAGTCCAAGCAGACAAGTATAATCCTGATTTTTTTTTTTTTTTTTTTTTTGAGACAGGGTCTCGCTTTTGTAGTTCAGGCTGGCCTTGAGCTCAGCCTTGAACTCACAGCAATCCTCCTGCCCCTGCCTCCCAAATACTGGGATTACAGTCGTGAGTCATCACACCCAGCCCTGTGGTATTTGGTTCTGATTGCTGGTGGGCCTGAGTCTCCACACCTTGCATTGTTTAGTATGTGGTTACTGGATCAAAGCCAGGCCCTTGCACTTGCAAGGCAGGAACCGGAATCACTGAGCTAAATCCCTGGCCCTAATTCTGATTTTTTTACAATCAGTTATGGATACATAACTCTTGCATTCTACATGTGTAAGCCTGAGTGGAGGCTTCCACTCAGATTTCAGAAGAAGGCTTGGGAGGTCAGGCAAAAATATGTAACAGGCTCATAGTCCCACCAGAAACCTCTGAGAGAGTGATATGTGAAACTGAAGGTACAGGGGAGGTTCCCAGAAAGTTGAAATCACAGGAACATCTGCTGAGGAAAAGGATAGGCAGCCAATAGAGCCAGCCAAGATCCTTTAACATAGTACAGCTGTTGTGGAAAACAGAATGGAAGGTCCCAAAAAACTAAATAGAACTACTATATGATCCACCTGTACTTCTCCTGGGAATACACCCTAAGAACTCAAATTCAGTATATGAAAGAGATAAGCTGTACTCCCATGTTTACTCTGGAACTATTCATAATAGCCAACCAGCCTCGATTCTCAGCAACAGATAAATGGAAAAAGAAAATGCTGTACAGTATGTCTACAGATGAGGATTATGCAGTCAAAATGAATACAGTCATGTCACTTGTAGGAAATGCTGTACAGTATGTCTACAGATGAGGATTATGCAGTCAAAATGAATAAAGTCATGCCACTTGTAGGAAATAGGTGGAGCTGGAGATCATGATAGGTGAAATAAGACTCAGAAAAGGGTAAAAGGTAAAGTCTCAGAAAAGTATCAAGCATTTACTCATACACAGAATGAGGGTGGAAGTAGGGGATGACACGAGAGTGAAAGGGGCCTACCACTGTGGAGTGCTATCATGATGTGTATATGTAATGTACCAACACAGATTTCATGAGAAAAAGGTGAGGTAAGGAAGGATAAAAAGGAAGATGGAAATTATCGAAGCATGATATAGGCATATATGGAAATTTTACAACAATTTGTATAATTATTAGCAGCTAATAATTATAATAACTTTTTTAAAAAATCACAAGGAATTTTCCATTGCCATGTCAGGAGCCATATGCTTCACATGATGTAACATAAAGTGGAAACAGCCTTGTGTTCTGGCTGTGTGGCAGAAAGTGGTGCAGCAGACTGGCAGGATAATGAAATAAAATTTTATTATTTAAAAACTGACTTTGGCAGAAGACAGTGTTAATTACTATAATGAATATAATCCTTAAATGCTTTTTTGGTTGTCATATTATACTGTTGACTCACATCCAAATTGCTCTAAGCTGAAAATCTATTGTTCTTTTTAATACAGGCTGCTATTTAAATATATACCCTAATCATGAATTTGCTGATATTTTTGGCTAATTCCAATATATTGGAACTATCTTGAATTTTTTAGATGTAGTTTACCCTTTGCCAGCTCCCTAAAAACTTGTCATCCTTTCAAATTTCATATCTTCCATAAATAAATATGCCTTTAAATTCACTGATAAACACTTTATTATCAAAGATTCTTGGCTTGGTATTTAGTAGAGAGGTACAAATAACTATTTTCACCCCAATTATATATTGTTTTTCTGTGTGAACTACTGAAAAATTACCTATCAGTTCTAATGTTGCTCTCTTTTCTTTTTTCCAATTGTTTCTGTCCTTTTGGATATGATTTGAATGTATTACCCAAGAGTTCATGTGTTGAATTTTAATCCCCATTGTGAGGTTTTAAGAGGGTGAAAACATAATCCAACTATGGTGTAGAGAGTTCGAGCCTTTAAGAATTAGGTAAATTCATTAGGGTGAAGCTTCTATGGTTGAATACTGGTGGCTTTATAAGAGAAAAAGAGACCAGGTCTCTCTCATCCCTGCTCACACGCCCTATCTCCTGCCTTCCAGTGCCCTGTCATGCTTCAGAACTGCCAAAAAGAATTTAATCACAAGATGTGGGCTTTTAATATCTAGAAAAGGAAACTAAATAAAATTCCTTCCTTTATGTTAGTTAGTTGAAAATATTTTGAAGTAATGAAAAACTAACATGTTACCCATAGATGGAATTACTTATTAATTTTTTCTTTTTTGTTATTTTTATCCTTTTTTTTTTTTAATTTCTGAGAAATACTTTTTTTCCTTGTGAAAACAGTCAAGGGTACACCATTCTGAAATATGATGGGGGAGTCAAGGGATTAAAACCCCTATGAACTACAAAGAAAAGTATTCCCTTCACTTTTCCAAAATCCTGACTGTCATTTATTAAATTAAAAAAAAAAAAAAAAAAAAAAAAAACCACTTTGGAAAGACAAATGTGTTTCTAACCTCATTTAGTGCAATAATATTACATCCAGAATTAGAAGATTCTTCTTTGAGTCACAGTTTTTACGAAAAATGCCTTAACTTCTCAGTTTCAGCTTATTTGTTTCTGCTCTGTTTCAAGTGTCTGTTAGTACAGACCACTGTATCTTTGATACCCTGGAAGAATTTCAGTGTGATTGTGTGAGGATTGATGAGTAGGGAATGTCCAGGAGCTGAAGCTAGTGGTCACTACTGCTGCCATCTGCCCCAGAGATGCTCCCCACATCTTTCTTATGAGGACCTGGCTCTCAGTGTGGGTCTGTGGGAGTATGTGGTGGTCCTTCAGCGTGATGTATCTGGGCAGGTTCTCAGATGTTACTTAGTATATCTGTTCTAGGGAGAACAGAAAGCCCTCCACTGACATTATATATTGGTTCTATTCCTGGTGATTTCCTTCCCTGGAGGGTAAGGGAGGACACTAACTGCAGGAACTAGAATTACTTTCATTGGCTCAGAAATGGATTTTTGCTTCTAGAAGCTCCATAAGAAAGTGTTTTAGAAGACTGAGGTTTGAAATCTAATAAGTAATGAATATTCATAACATTAACATGTTAAAGATGAATAAATCCTGCAGTGAAGAAAACTATTTGGTTTCATTTAATCCAGTGGTTTTTAAAATTATTTCATCTTAGAAGTCTTTCTTCCATGGGGTTAATATTAATGTCTCAATGAACTCATTTTTAGTGGAAGTTTCTTCTGGAAATGTTGGCCTAAGATAGTAAACAGCGGCATATAGTAATAGGAATGTTTATTTTTATTATCTTTTCACAGTCTGTGTCTCAAAAAGCACCAGAGAGAAATCACAAACCAACAGTGTGTATATTAGGTACTAAGATATCTTCACAGGTATCAAGAGGGGCTAGTTCTCTCTGCCCTAGTGGACTTCTAATGTGTGCCTATATAACTTTCCAAACCTTGATGTTGTGCTACAGCTATATAACACCAACAGCTGTAGGAAGCTGGCTAACTTTTTTATGTACTACTAACAACACATTAAAAAGGCTGGAGAAAGGACCTTAGGGGGGGTCTCTTTATAGAATGTATTAGTCATCTTCCTGTCACTAAGACAAAATATACAGCATCTATAAATAAAGGAAAAGTCTGTTTTGGCTAGTAATTTTCAGAGGATTCAGTACATGGTCAATTGGCTCCAATAGAGAAACAGCATGGTGGAAGGGTATGGTAGAAAAGAGCTTGTTAACCTAAGGTAACCAGGAAACAGAGAAAGGAAAAGCTGAGACAATATTCAATTCAACCCCAAGTGATCCTCTCCTTCCGACTATCCCACACCTCCAAACACAAGAGTTTAGGGACATATTAGATCTAAAGCACATTCTGTCTCTGATCCCCAAAAGGCCTATGTCTATCTTACTACATAAGCATTTGGAAAAAGCATTTGGTTTATCTGTGAAAATGCTAAAGTCCTAACTGTCCCAACATAGCTGAAAAATTCAAGAATAAAGTCTCCAATGAGCCTCAAGGCAAACTCTTAGCTTTGATCTCTTGAAAAAATAAAAAATGAAATTTTAAATTCTTCTAACGTGCAATGGCACAGGGTAAAAGATCTAAATAGCCAGAGAAATCCTTGGAGGGTGAAAAATAAGATTAAAAGGATCATAATACCAGATTTCAAAGTATATTATAAAACCATTGTGACAAAAGCAGCATGGCTTTGGCATTGGGATAGACATGGAGAGGGCCAAGGAGGGCCTGGGACATTATAAATCAGCCTTTTCTTTTGCTCCCTGGACCACTGAATGCAGCGCTCTCCCTGTGTCCTATTCCTTCTTTGCCCTGGGGACCCTGAGCTAAGAGATGACCCTGTGACCAAGACACTGAATAAGCATATTTCTGAGATACTATGAGCAACTGCTTTTACTTCTGCTTTCCACTACAGATATTATTTTTCAGTGGAGGAAATTTCCACTCCCCAGATACAACCTTGGGCGATTTCAAACTGTTTAGTTCACTGCCAGATTACAAAATGTCCTAGTCATTTTAAATCACAGACACAGGCCCAAATCATCCTGTGCAATCTTCCTCACCTTATCCCTGCCTTACACTTCCAAAACTAAATTCACTGCATTAACTGTCCCACCATGGTAACATACTAAGGAGAGGAGGAAAGAAAGTTCTGATTTTTATCAGTAGTTGTGAGATGTGCTGTAGGACAGCTGCGTGCTTAAAAGCCTTTATTTCTGAAGCACATTTGAGAGCTCCTCAGAGATCTCTTAAGTACTATGATCCTCTCCTGCCACTGAGACTCAGCTGTTGTGTCACAGACAGACTTAACTGTCAGCTTGACAAGATGAAGAAAATGCTGGAAAGATGATTGGATTATGGGAGTGCTATTCTCATCAGTGGATTAATTGCCAATGTTCATAGCTGCATATACTGCTAGGAGAAAGGGCGCAGTTGGAAGTAAGACTCTGTATCTGTGTCTGGTTCTTATTCCCTGTGTGAAGCTTCCTGGCCACCATGAACTGCGTAACTTTCCTCTGTCATGCCCATCTGCCATGATGCTTCTCCTTTGCATTCAATACATCAGAATCCATTTTCATCCAGTCCCAAGACAATTGGGCAGCCTACTCTCCATATTCTGGATTCTCCAGACAGAGGTAGACCCTGTCCCTGGTGCCTGACTAACTGAAGTCACATTTCAGGAGTGCCAAAGGCTGGAGGCAACACAAGAGGCAGGCACCATCTGAAAGTGGGAGAAGGCAAAACACATAGCCTTCTAACTCTTCTCTATCTTCAGAGTGAGTATAGGGCTGTAGATCATAATACTGGGTTGGAACAATCTTTAAAATTCCAAACAAATGTTCTGTCTCACTACTCATGCTAGTGTTTGTGATCAATCATATCTTAGTACCATGGTTAAGATTCTAATTTAACATTGTAAATAGCTATGTATTCCTTTTTCTTGACATAAAACACTTTTCCTTACCACTCAGAAATTTGGAACGCATGGTCTTAGATGCAGATGCCATTGTATAAACCATTTGCAGGTACAAAAGATGGTCTTTAAAATTTCTCATTTATTTTGTCTTCTAAATTCACACAATTACAGTAATTGGAAAAATCATGGAATGAAGCAATAAACTTTTTACATAATTACTTCCCGACAAGACAGTGAAAATTCTCTCAAAAGTAATTCTGCAGGCTTAACAGGGGATGAAGTCCCTCATGCATTGGGTACATGGTCTGCAAAATAAACTAGCACAGCATTTTTATCCAAAAATTTCCAGGTTAAGTTTTGTTTTGACAATTTTTATTTCTCAGGGACCAGCTCTATTTTTCTCTTCTTGTTTCAAGGTCAGTAGTGAATTCTTTATCTTCATATGTTTATATTAGAAAACAAGAATTTTTCATTAAGACTTAAAAAGGCCATAACCCCTCAAATAACTCTTAACCCAGAATCATTTCTCATTTTTGTATTATCTTCCTCTTAAAAAAATGGAATCATAGCTAATAATTCTTCTTCTTACATCTTTAGCTTTAATAAGGTCACAAGAAACATTTGCCTTGTCTCTTACTGAGCACAACTATTCTTCTTTCTCTAAGATGCTTAAGTCCCTTCAGTCCTCACCTTGTACCCAAAGCACCTTATTCTGCAACCTAAAGGGTAAAGGCCCTGGAGGTATCAAGGAATGTCTGAGAGCACTGAGATACTAACAAGACCAGGTCTTCATGAGGCTCAGACTGACTGGCTATTCTGAATATGTTTGGATAATATTATGTAAATCCAGCACACTTATGGACATGAAAATGCACATAGTTAAAATCCTGGGGGAAGATATGAAGTGTCTAGACTTAAAAACACAAAATATAATCCCCAATGCAAAGTGAACCTGAGCATGTCACTTGCTTTCCATGTAATAACATGTGGCTGCTTCTCAGGATGCCAAGCAGTGGTCTCTGAAACAAGTATACATCTGGGAAATGAGCAAGACAAGCCACCAGGGAATAAAGAGAAAATGTTAGGATTTCTTGTATTTATCTTAATACTAATAAAGTAGTTAAAAACTATTACTATTTAATTTTTGTATTCAGATGGAAGATTTGAAGTAGAGCTCACAGTCATTCATTTACAGGAGTGAACTGTAACAATTATGAATGCCAGTATTGTGGATTTACTTTTAATGAGACCAACCATCACAAAATGGGTGCATAACTTAAAGGGACCTTTCAGAGATGCTATGAATATAAGACAACATTAGTTGTACCACTGAATAGCGTAGAAGTGGTAAGGCAAATATTTTTCCTACTTCCAGCCACAAGACAAAGAAAAGGCAACAATCACACTTTTAACTGGGATGTGTTTACTTAAAAAAAAAAAAAGGCACAATCTGTTTCTTCCAGGTAATGGTGACAGTATGAAAGAAAGTGAAGACATAGCCTGGTTAGAGGAGGAATCTGGATTTTGAAGAGACAATTTTTAAAAAATACTTTTCATTGTTATACATATTTTTCTTGCTGGAAATTGTACACATCATCTAAAACTGCCAAATGTAGGTACTTAAGCTCACCACTTTCTAACCTGTCTAAAAAATTCAGTGGAAGGTCAAGGGGAAGCCTAGACTAGTCAGTTCAAGGCCAATATAAATTATATGGTGAAATTCTATCTCAAAAATAATAATAGTAATAAAAATTAAAATTTCCAGGGCCGGGGAGTTAGCTCAGTGGTTCCGGTGCCTGTCTTGCAAGCGCAAGGGCCCGGGTTCGATTCCCCGGTAACCACATAACAATACTGGGTGTGGCGACTCACGCCCAGCAGCAACCAGTACCACATACCACAGTGCCGGGCGTGATGGCTCACGCCTGTAATCCCAGCACTCGGGAGGCAGAGGCAGGAGGATTGCTGTGATGTGAGTTTGAGGCTGAGCTCAGGGCCAGCCTGAACCACAAAGCGAGACCCTGTCTCAAAAAAAAAAAAAAAAAAAAAAAAAAAATTAAAATTTCCAGGGAAACACTTTCAGTGACTCATGCACACACCATGTGAAATATACAAACAAAGCAACTTCAAATCCATTTGTATACTGTCATGCAATTAACAGCAGGAATGTATAAATACACTGGATGTATTAAGATGAAAACTTCTGCAACCAGGCATGTTGGCAAATACCTGTAATCCTAGTACTCAGGAGGCTAAGGGAGGAAGATTGCCATGAGTTTGAGGACAACCTGAACTGCATAGCAACACCCTATCCTAAAAACACAAATACAAAACAAAAAATGCTTCTGCATAATTGATGGATTGGTGAAAAATTCTTTGAAAAATAATTATTATAATTTATAATTGAATCAAAGAAACATCTTCCACTTGAATCCATATATCTCTGTGTTACTATTTTCAGCTGTGCCACAGCAGGAAATATTTATCAAAGAAAAGTAATCTTAAAATATACCTTCATGCAGCTGTATCACTGATACAAGATTTTCAAATATGATACAGCATATTCATTAATCACTCATTAAATATCATTAGAAAGCAGCCATAAATATTTTAAACTACTGACATCTAAAATAAAAATAATTTCAAATATTTAATCTTCACTTTGTCCTTCTAAAATATCTCTAGTTGTATGTTTTGTAATGTACAGAACATGATATTAATACAGTGATACTATAAATAATTCATAGAACAATAAATATATTTGGAACCAAAGTTCAAACTATTTGAACAGGAAAAGCATGCAATGCGGTCTTCGGAGCTCAAGTTCAGGCTTCTGTCTGACAGGCTCCTCCTGTCCCAGACTCCTTCGTGCATCCTCCCTACTTCCTCCACAACCAACCTTTGACTAAGCATCTCCGAAACATACCAACCCCTCTTATTCCTCTGTAAGTCAGCCTGGAATATTGTGACCTCCCCTGTCATTGCAGAATTCCTGCTGTTCCTCTAAGACCTAGACCAAATGTCATCCTGCCCATAGATCTTTGCTCCACTCTGCTAAACATGTCAGCCAAGAGATCCAGTTGGTGGGGAAACTTTTTTTAAAAAGGAATGTAGTAATTTGAATCTCAATTCCACCATTTGAAATCCAGCTCTGCAGAAGATGCTAAAATTTGTTGATCTCAGATTTTTCATCTATGAAATGGAGTTTGTACATTTCCTTATAATAGGAGTCCACAGATTTCTCTGTAAAAGGTCAAATAAGAGTGAAATAATCTCTGTTGTATCTACTTAACTGTGCGACTGTAGCACAAAAAACTACCACACCATACATAAACAGACAGGTATATATTCTAATACATAAAACTTTAACGACAAGAGTTGATACACTGGATTTGACCTGTAGACAGTTTCTTGCAAACTCATTTATAAAATTATGATTAAAAACTGAAGTAACTCATGTAGAAGAATAGCACCTAGTATATAGTGATACTATAAATAATTTATAGTTTATCATGTGTTAGTTTTGGGGAAGCCTCAGAATAAGAAACAAACATGAACCCTGCAGTCACCTATCTGAGAAGTGGATAGTAAACAATCACATAAATTGTATAAATAACCCCCATACCCATTCTACTTCCCACCAGATGTCAGAGTTAATTAATCACTATCACTGTTGGTCCATGCACAGCTCTTTGTCGCCTTCACTTAATTTGTCATGGGTTCTGGTACAGCTTGTAGATGTCACCCCCAAAGCCTCATAGTGGGATAATTGGTGGGATTTTTTTGAAAGTGGTTGGATCTAGGGTTTGTGAAGCTAGGATTAAAGGTACCCCACTCTGGGTGTGAGTGCTACCACCGCTAAGAGCAGGTACTATGGATAGAATATAAGGGACCAAAAGAGAACTGCTTGCTGCTTTGCTCACATCTGCCTGCCTTGCAGGTCAGCTGCCTATAGTTTGAAACCTCTACAGATTTTAAGCCAAAATAAATTTATCTTCCTTTAGCTCTGGGTGTTTGTTATTTTTGTCTTATCAATGAGAAAATTATTAAAATAGGTTCTGTGACAAACAGAACATGGGGTTATGAGAGTAACATGCTCAACAAAAATAACATTGCAACCTCAAAACTTACAAAGGAAAAGGGAGACAAGCTTCTTCCAAGCTAAGAAATCATCTGTACAACGCCTCTATAGAGAACAGTTCCACTGGCTTTGCAAAACCAAAGAGAAGAGATTGGGAGTTCTGGGGAGACTAAATATCAGGGTAGGTAGGAGATGGTGATGACTTGTGAGACCTGTAAAGGATTTGGGCTAAAATTTATTGATCTCAGATTTTTCATCTATGAAATGGAGTTTGTACATTTCCTTATAATTTATCAAAGAAGTGAATACTATTCAATTACTCATTTGTATATACATTTAGAAGTTGGTATAATTTATTTTATGTAATTATTATTTAGAAGGCAACAAAAATGTTCTGTGAGCTCTTTGTTTTTTTAACACTGTGTGAATCACAAATGTGATTCTATTATAGTTGAATGGATCAGTAAGTCCAGGTTCTTGTGTACAACCAGGGAAGAACTGCCAAGCATACACGCAGTAGTAAGAGCAAGCAGCTATGTCCCCAGCAAATTTGTGCCATCCAATCCTTTCTTGTACCATTCCTGATGCAGGGTACTCAGAAAGTTTCCTCAGTCTAGGAATGAAGTGTGTGACCCAGCGAGGGCACAGGGCATTCTCCCTACTTCTGAGCATGGCATCAGCCATGGGGATCATGCATTACTCAAACACAGGTCTCCAGAACTGGCACCAGAAGGCCTGGCAACAGGATCATTAGGTACTCCATGAGTACTCATTCCTTTGTTTTTACAGAAATAATTATAGAGATCCTTGCAAAGAAGGTGGGCATCTTATGGGAGCAGATGAAATAAAAGCCATAAAACTGGTTAATAGTCTTAAGAGTATTTTGGTTTCATTAATAGGAAAATATGAATGTTGGAGTTAAGGGGTAGAAGAATGAAAAAGATGAGAGAGGAAAAGGGAACACGAAAGAGAATCATGGTCCTCTCTTGCATGTTGCCGTTATGAGGGGAAAGTTACAAGAGGAATCAAACCTACAATACCAAGAAACAAAGCCAAAGAAGGGACAGAATCAGCAAGTGAAAGAGACAGATGAAGATGGACAGACAGAGCCTGAGGGAGGCAAACTAAGCTCAATAGATTTCTGAAGTATATTTATAAGACAAATTGCTTTTGTCACATCCTGCTGTTTTTAAACATAAGTAAGTTGTTGCCTGTTATCACTGACCTTTAAAATTCTGATTAGCTGCTCAGCAATTAACCAGTATTCCCTAGACAGTCTTAACTCTGCACTAGAGAAGATAGCCACAACAGGTCCCTGGAGTGGAAGAAGAGGGAAAGAACCTGCGGAGAAGGAAATTGCCATGCTGGCTGCAGAACTGCAGCACCTCATAGAGTTCTTGCCTGTGGTCCTAAAAACATAACTGTACCCAAATATTTTAAATTTAAAAAGTGCTTTCTCTCATTTCCAATACAGCAGCTGTGTTCCCCTACTTGCTATACTTCAAACCTAAGGCAGCACTGGGTTATCTACACATCAAACATTTACACCAACTACAAGACATAGGGTGGCAAGTGCACACCAGGTGCTACCCCCAAACAACAAGCACTTTCTCACTTATCATATCTCCTCAGAAACCAGAAGGAAGGCCTATGTTCTGCCTGGACACTAGCCTGGATGTATTTGTTCTTCTGAACCTTCATTTGAGAACACTTCAGATTCTGACAGCACATAATGAGACCAGTGGATGATTTCTCTATCACAAAGCTAAGATCATGGCAACTCCTTCTAGCACTATTTTCAGGTCCCACCCTTGAAAAAGCAAGAGGAATTTGAGGCAAAGAGCACAGCTTTACACAAAGAACTTCAATGCAGGGGCTATCACGGCAATTTTAAATCAGTCAGCACTCTGTGTCAGCTCGATCAGGCTGAAAATATTCATCCCTGGGCCTCTCTGTCATCCAGCTGCTCATCCCTCAGAGAGTGAAACACTGTTCCACTGTGATGATGAAGATGTACTTTTAGGGAACTAATGCAAAAATAATCTAAATGTGCAACCATTGCAGATTGTATTTGTCAGCATAAATGCACCACAGTGATACTTATAAGACTCTATAGGGGGACAACTCAGGTAGAACAAAAATAAAATAAAACTGCAATTATTATTTATTCACATTGCACAACAATGCTAATACAACAACTCTAAAACTACAACCACTCCAGGATGAACTGCATAGACCTACAGTACAAAATGTGGATAAAATTTGGGCCTAAGTGAGAGTTATGTGAATATAAGTTAATATGAATGTATCTTCAAACACTCTAACACTTCCAACACTCTTGAAAAGAAATTAAAATCACATTCTTGCCTTTATTTTCCACCCTCTATGGGAGAGGAGAAGGAAACAGGTATGTCTGAGAGCTGTGGTCAGCAAGGACAGGTTGAGACACAGGCCCTCAATGCCAGGCAGAAAGCTGCTATGTAGCAAACACAAGGTCCCAAAGACACCACAGTGCATTTTTCTGGCCCGTATAACCTAGGTTTCTCCAGAAGTAAGGACCGAGTCAGGTTTCTAAATGTAGGGATAGAAATGACAATAGAAAAACAAATATGGTAACAGAACAATACACATAGGGAGGCGGGCATAGTTCTTCTTTAACATCTGGTGACTTATATGGACTACGGGAGAACTTCATCTGCCTCCCACAGTGTGAGTGGTGGTAAAAACAGATAATTAGATAATTTTCTCTTAGCCCAGTCATAAGTAAACAGGAAATTATAGAAATAAGTGGTGTCACAAATCTCTCTTCTGTACTGGGAAGCTATGAAATTATCACATGAACTTCTTTATTTCTCATGGCAACAATGCAGGGGTGGTCTTACTAGGCCCATGAGACAGAATGGGGGGCTTAAGCAGCTTATGAAAGTCATGTGCTCAGGCACAGGTAGCAGGTTGGAAGAATGCAGATGTTTCCAAAACTACATTTTTTAACTTCTGTCTGCATCAACATGCAAGCTCTTCTCCAGCGAGAGTGCAACACATTTACTCAAATTCAATTCATTAAGCTGGTGAGCATGACAGCCAATGTATTTGTTGATCACTGTGAGAAGTTAGAGTCTATTGTTACATAGAATTACTTTTTGTTGGTTTCTTCCCTTGTTTTGTAAAAGTACATTTACTGTATAGTAAGTTTTTTTAATTAAATCATTGACCTATAGTAGTATCTCATGTCAATACTTAATGAGGTTAGCCTACAAGTTGTCTTGAATGAGATCTCTTTTGCAAGAAGCAGTCTGAACACAGAACTTTAAGTAAAGGTCACTTTTTAAAAGATTTTATGAGGTCTCTGAACATGATCAAGTTGACCTACAAGATGAAGATTTCCTAGATAAATATCCTTGGTGATGTATGGCTCCTCGACTGAAATGAGACACAACAGGTAACATGAAAATGCAATGTGGAGAAATATAATTTATTTCATGGACAAGACCAACTTATTAGAGATAAGTTAGTTAATGTGCTTCCAGGCAGCTATACCCCATTATACTCTACTATAGAACAAATTGTTAGTTACCAGGCAAACCCCCTAGAAAATAAAAAGAAAAGGCTGTATACTCTCTCAGAACCATTTTCCCATTACCTTAGCTTTTACCACCCAACTATATGGTTTCTGTACACAATTACAGACTCTTCGAAGTACCCATGTACTCCACATCTATGTTTCTGAAAGGAAAAAAACCTCTTCTTAAATTGATTTGCCCTTTGTCACTGTCACAGATATATTTTCCCTGTTTTGACAGGTAGTTGTAATTCTATTAGCAGCCCATCGACTTCCCTGTGAAATCGATCTGTGTTGGGCTGGCTGGGTCTTCTTAAACTGGCTGATTTATTGCTTCTGCATGTTTTTAGAAAGGAAAAGCACGTGCAAGCTCGCCACTGAGCAAGAGTCAGAAGTGGGAGAAGATGAGGGAGAAGAAATGAAACACTCTTCTGTCACCAAAGAGTATAAAGTATCTAAACAATGCGTGAAAGTGAATTATTTTTAACCACACTGTTAGGTCTCTCCTTGGAAAGGGAATTGTGACCTTTTGTCATCAGCTTGGCTCGGAGGCCTGCGAATGTCCACAGGTATAGATGACTGTCAATTTTCCTTATTAATTTATCCTGCCACCTCAAGTTTAAAGTAGAACTTACACGCTCCCTGTGTCTTCAATACCACTCTACCATGTTTGCCTAATTTTGTTCTTATGTATTACATCTCACAGTCACCAGAATATGAGTAGCTGCCCCTGGTGCCTGTTTCTGTTGTCTCATCCACTGAAAGGAGAGTACCGAAGCCAATTTTCAGAAGGCCACAGTTTGCCAGAGGTCAGGGACAGAAGTCACTACTATATTTTGTTTAAAGAACCACATCAGGAAAGATAAAGTCAGAGAAAGGAAACTTTAATAAAATAGACTGCTTGGTCTTAAAGTTCCAGGCCAAAATTTTAAACAGTAGCAGGCAAAACTACATTAAATGGTTTGCATGATAACTTGGAAATGCAAAAATAAGTTGATGTGCACAGTTTCTCAGATTAGATGACACTCAGATTAGATGACACAGACTTCCCTACACCCTCTGACTTGCTCTTCTTTGCCAGTACTTCAGCCATACCGATCAGTGATTCCTTTTCTAATCTTTCAACTCCTTCTCCATTTCTTGCTTTCCCAGTATCTCCCCTAGGAGAAAGTATAGCTTGCCAATTCCCACAATTCTCATAGTGTCCCTGTTTCCTGATAACTGCTAACTGACAGTCACGTGCCCAGTACCTTTACAGAGGCCATACTTAGGAATGCAAAGCTGTGCACAACTACATGAATCACAGTTACAAGCCATTGCCTATTACTAAGTACTATCATTAAATCCAAACCTACGTTATCTGACCATCCTCCGATTAGTGTTATACACATCAGATATAATTCATAATTCATTTTAAAAATTGTTAACTCTTTTTAAAGCTGAGCCTGGTTTTTAATATATGTTCTCTATATAACTAGTAAACTAATGAGGTTACAGACTCAAGTGTGAAAAAGCAAATCACCAGTGGAGCATTTAACTAATAACCACCTTGAAACCACAGGCAAGGGACATTGTATTATACCATGTATCCTCTCAATACAGATACTAGTTTCTGAACATTTATAGTTTCTGATCAAAATCAATTATATATTCTACCCCAAAGATTGAAATGCTCTAGATTTTAGGGCACAGGATACTCAGGACAATGCAGACTCCAGAATGTGTCCTAACTAAAATGTTTTTAACTTAATTACTATGCACATGTGAACTGTGGGCAAAGGTCTAATCACATCCCAACCAAAAGTAATATTTAACTTATGGCCTCTCAGTATCATTATAATAGGTTCAAACTAAGTATGTTGATAGTGATGCTGATTGGATTAAGTACAGCATTCGGAGTTGTTCAACTCTAATTCCACTAAGGTCATGTTTTGAAACTCAAGCCTTATATAAGTAGATCAGTCTGCTCTAGATGCCACAGTAAAACACTACATAGCAGGTGTTTTAAACGACTGAAATTTATTGTATCACAACTTTGGAGGTTGATAGTCCAAATCAATGTGCCAGCTGTGTCTTTTTTGGTAGGAATGACCTCCTTCCTTTTGGGTTCCTCATATAACCTTTTCTCTGTGTATTCCTGTTCCTGATCTCTTCCTCTTCCCATGACTCAGGTCCTATTGTATTAGAGGTCTACCTTTTGGCTTCATTCAATCTTAGTTACTTTAAAGCCCTACCTCTAAATACAATGGCATTGAGGGTTAGGATTACAGTATATAAATTGGGCCAGGGAGAGGTACAATTTAATCCATAACACTAAAATATACTGAAAAGAAAAACACTGATTTGAATATATATTTTATAGGTCCAGCCTAAGTTTCAGTCATAGTTAATGTGTACATACCAAACGTAAATGTGGTCCATTCACAATTACTACAAAACTTTGAAATGACATGTACAGATACTACTTTCTAATAATTTTGGTAAAACTTAATATGATGAGTGAAAGAAAGCTTGAAAGAGAAAGTAGAAAGAGCAATACACAAGGCACAAATGGGAGATGGACAAAGAGTAGAAAATCAGGCAGTGGATAACACAGAATGTGTTTAAAGTAAATAAAATGGACAAGTAGAAGAAGCATACACACATGCACAGATATGCATCTACATGCTGCATTTATAACATACAGATAATGAAAACTGGAAAGTAAACATTGGCAGATGCTGTCTTTTGTCCTGATGGTTACACCAATACTTTCAGAAGCCAAAAGGGACAGGATCACATATTACAAAAGAAAGGTGACCATTCACAAGAAAGCTGTGGGAGTAACAAGTGCTCTAAGACCTCTCTCAAAAGAACACTTGTTTCTGACCCTTGCCATGCATGATAACAAACTGAAATGTCTGCCATAAATTTTACTCCACTTGCTGTACAATTGAAGAAGAAAATAAAAGCATCAATAACATACTACAGACAGAAAATCCGCGTTGCAATTTTTCCTTCATAGTGGACTTTTTCAGATCCAATTTTTGAAACCTTTGAAGCTAGAAGAAAACTATAATATGCAGAGCTTTCTTTGTTTGCTGTTAGTATCAAGTGCCAACAGACTGCTCAAAATTGCACCAGCCATACAGACAAGCAAACTTTCTGTCTTTGAAAATGCAAAAGCATTTTTAAGGACAGAACTAAATAACACATATAAAACAAGCAAACTTCTCTGAGGTTGTTCAAGTGTCAGATTACACCTGCAAAAGCAAAATTATATCACAATATTCTGATTTTAATTTGTTTTCAGCATATAAACATGAGTAATGAGAAAGAAATCTCAGCCTACGAGATGATAACATCACGAACCATATAATGGACACTTGGTTGATTTCTGTCATAAAATTCCATCATAAAATCACACCTGCATGCAAAAAAAGTTTTTTGCTAGTTTCTATCCCTTCCCCTCACAATAGCCATCCCTGCCAAAGGACATTCAGTTCAGTATCTGTGACTATCAGTTATTAGGGCTTGTCAGCAGTCAGAAATCATTCAAATATATTTCCTGCACCTTTCCAGAGCTATAAATAAAAATCTTACACTAGCACAAAAAAGATTTGGGTTTAAATGACAGCAGTCAGGATTTAGGTTAGATAGAAATAAATATTTTGTGATGAGAGAAGTTAAGACATTGGAAAGGGTTATATTGAGAGAGACAAGAACCTTCCCCATCTGAAACTATTTGAAATCCAGATGTATATTTTTGTCTCCAGGACCTCAAAATCCAAAGCTTACTTAACTGTAAGGATTCCTATATAATACCAAAAATAAAATGTTATCTTTTGCTTTACTGATTAGTGTCCTTGTTACTTCTCTCTCACAGCTGAGACAAAATACTCAACATCCAAAGTTAAAAGGGGAAAAGTTTATTTAGCTCATAGTTTCTAGAGGTTACAGTCCATCACCAGCTAGCTCTGAGGCAGAGTGGCCTGGCAGAGAGGCACTGCAGAGAGACAGTTCATGGAAAGCAGAAGGCAGAAAAGAGACAATCCTCATTCTGCACTTTACATGGTTCCAGGCTTCCAGAATTAAGGTGGGGCCAAGCCAATCAGTGGACTGATTTAATAATCACCCACCCTTAACTGAGCACCCTTCTTCCTACAGTTACACCATGAATCATTCACACACTTTGGATTCAGCTACCTCTAATAGAGCCGCACCTAGGACCACATGACACTTTGGAAAACATCTAGACATACCATAAAAGTTATCAAATCCTGCCATTCTTGTCAGAAAAGGAACAGAAAGAGACAGCCCTCCCTTGAAATATGAATCCTTTTATTGTTATTTTTTATAAGTCAAAGCTATGCATTTGTCATTAACAAGTTTGATAATAGAAATTAAAGCATAATATAAGGACCTCTGAGTTCCAATTCCAATATCATTCTATGAGCTATATGATTCTGGAAAACTCAAGTACTCTGAGTTTTGTTTTGTTTTGTTTTTTTTATTGAGAAAAACAACACCTTTCTTACCTACGTAATTGGCTTTTAGTAAGAATCAGATACAATAATGTCTTTAAAACTGCTTTGTTAACCATAAAATGTTAAGTACAATGATGTTATCAATGTATGTATTGTGGGCTACACAGTTACATTCAAATCATGAAAGACAAGTTGCTGTCAGTTATCAGGAACATAGAGTGCTGTAAAAATGATGGAAACACCAACAAGAAGGGTAGAGAACAGAAATCAACTAAAGTGTGTAACCAAGTTTGTGAACAGATGGAAAGCACAAGGTTTCTGCCATGCTTCATAGTTTCTGAGTCTCCTGTGCTTTAAAGGACAGTTTTCCTCCCTTGGCTTTGCAGTCCTTGATGTGGCCTTCCACCACATTTGCTGCACTGGGACTTGCTGTGTGAAAGCCTGCTGACACTCAGCTCTCGGTGGTCTAGACACTGTTCTAACTTACACAACACAGAATATGAATCATGATTCTCTTTAGTATCCTGTTTTAGGCTCATGAGGATTTAAATTTAACTTCTGAACGCTGAGGCTGGTCTGATTTTGTTCTGTGGTGCATTGTTAATCTGAGAAATTAAATTTTTGAAAGCAATTACATATAATAAACTTTCTTACAAGTAAGAGATAATAAAAATCCAGAGATACTATAGAAGTCATGCAGAAATTCATACAGAACCACATGGTATTTCTGCAACATGTTTGTTATAATAATTAAAATTACTTCAAGGTGTCTTATAAAATGTAAAATCATTAAATAATTACAAAAGCAGGGAAGTGTTGATGACAAATATGGAGAAAAGATACCAGCTGATAGACAAATTTTCTTTTCTTTTGAAATGAAATGTAAAGAAATTGTGAGGCTCACAGGAATGCTTGAATGTCGAAATTCATCCAAATATTACCAAAGGGGATAACCACGTACTTTATGACCAGTTTTGTGAGTTTTTTTCCTTTACAGATTCACAGAAATGAATTTCAAACTTAGGCCAGGTAAAACAATTTATACATTGAAATCTAACTAACTCTCTGCCATATTTTAAAACAGCATCACTAAGACAGAAATCATTTGTGATAAACAATTCAGTTCCTACATGCATAATTTTCTTTTTTTCCTTTTTATTTTCAGAAGTCAGATTGACCTTTAGATGGATTCTTTTTTCTTCTTCTTTATTAGAGACATTGGTACATATTAATAATACAAATTGATGAGCTTCACTATTACATTTCCATACGTTCATATAATTTGCTTTGATCATACACTCTTTCTGGTCCCACTTCCTCCTCTGACCCCCTTCCTCTCCCACAATAGTCCACTCCTACTTTCATGTCATTTATTACCCCATAGATTTGAAATAGTAGAAAAAATATATAGTGTTTGTCTTTGAGACTGGCTTATTTTGTTTAACACGATAATCAAAATCCATAGTTTTCTGCAAAAGGCATGATTTTTTTCTTTGCAGCTAAATAATATTCCATTGTGTACACATGCAAATTGTCTTTTTCTATTCACTCATTGATAAGTATCTAGGCTGATTCTTTAAATTGGCTTGTAAATAGTGTCATAATAAACATGCAGACATCCTTTCCATATGCTGACTTTGGTTCCTTCAGGTATACACTCAAGCGGTATAGATGAATCACAGAATAGCTCTATGTTTAGTTTGAGAAACCTCCGTACTGTTTCACAGTGAATATACTAACTTATATTCTCATCAACAGAACAACAGTACAAGAATTCCCTTTACTTTATATCTTCACCAGTGTTTTTAGGGGTTTTTTTAATCCTCAATAGCAGCCATTCTACTAAAATAGAATTTCACTGTAGTTTTGATTTATATTTATCTGACAGCTAGAAATAGTTTTTTCTGAGCTTATTGGCCATTTGTACTTCTTTTGAAAAATGTTTGTTCAAGTCATTTATTCATTTATTGATTAGGCTACTTGTATTTTTGAGGTTCTTTTTTTTTTGAGTTATTTATATATTCTGAATATTGATTCAGCTGGCAAAGATTTTCTGCCATTCCACAGTCTGTCTCTTCGTTCTGTTGGTTGTCTTCCTTGCTGTTTATGCACAATTTCTAATGGATATACTTAAACCCACAATGCCCACGTTGTGTAAACACATAACTGTGTGTAAATATATTTTGAAAATTAGTCTTGATTTGTCAACTTGATTTGTCACCTTAAGGATTTGAAAAGTATGCTCCTGCATATGGCTGGGTAGACAAGGTAGCAAAACCTTAAAGAGTATATCTGGTTCCTGCCCCTTTCTCTCTGACACATTTGCCCTGTGCCCAGCCTCCCATTCACTATGGAGTGAGAAGCTATGCTCCACCGTGCCTTTCCTCCATGATGCTTCTACCTCATAGGCAGCAAACCATGGACTGAAATCTCTGAAAGTGTTAGCTAAAATAAATTTCTCCTACTTTAAGTTGTAGGTGTCAGTTTGTTCTAGCAACTGGAAGACACATACTAAGAAATCAAGAGAAGTTTCTGTTGCATAGACTAGTCACTCATGCCCTTCAACTTCCCATGTCCATGCTGGTGTATGAATTTTCTCATCTTTCAGGTCATCCAAAGAGCTATGACTTTGTTCTGTTGTTTTGATTTCCAATGTATTGGGGTTTTGCTTCCTTTTCCAGTTTCTTCTTTTTGTTTATATGTGAGAAATTGTTTTGAGGGTTTTTTTTTCCGGAGTTGTTTTTAAGTGGTCTTTTTGTTTTGTTTTGTTTTGGGTTTTTTTTTTTTTTTTTTTTTGAGGGGAGTGATTCAAACATAGAGGTTATTGATGGTCCTTATTCTGAGTAATACGTGAGCTCCTTAAAACCAAAAAGCCAGTGTGTATTTTCATCCTATGGAGTTTCATATTCTGTGAAGCTGTGGCAGACAGCAGATAGTTCCCATTTTGTAATCAGTTAAAAATCAAGCCTATGAATAGCTAAGTGTTAAAGCCTGCTACATAATTCAAATATTTTTATAAATCAGAGGAAAAGAGAACATTGAGGACTAAATAATCCTCCTAGAAAAGAAGATTTGAGTTGATCATTGAGAGATAGCTTAGGATTTGAGAGGAAAAATACTGGATTTTCAAAATGAATAAAGAACATTAATAAATATTGAGAAGAAACTAGTCAGAATTATATACTGACTGGAGAAAGACTATTAATTTGGTTATATAGAAATTAGTTATGTAAAGTCTTTATAACCTGACCAAAAATATCAGGCTTGGCAGGCCAAAGGGAACCATTAGTTAGAGTGTTTAGGAAGCTTTGGATAGCAACTATAAATATGGGATTCAATGTGATTAACACTGAAATCCAGGACACCAGTTGGGAAGCAGTTGCATAAATCTAGTCACTATCATCACAATTAGAAAGAAAATAATATAATTGAATAGCTAGAAAGTGATTTGCTAATTAAAAGTCTTTTTTTTGTCAAATGTAGCACACTAGGGTTTAGGGAGTTACATGGTTTGTACAAGTTGATTATTATTCCAGTTAACAACAGAATCAGGACTGAAACCTAGAAAATTTCACTAGAGAAATTTTGAAGAAAGGAATTACAGAACTTGATAATAGGAATGTTTAACAATAATAATGAAGATGAGAGGCTTAAAATTACCTCTCTGGCTTAGTGCTATAATTAATCATGAGGGAGTTAAGAAAATCAGCTTGGAGTACAGGGAATGAGTTAGAATTTGAAAGTTGAATTTTAGAGATAGAATATCTATGCAGACACTTCTAGAAAAATGAGAAAGAACTGCACAAAGGTGAGAGTAAATTTTGGCACATATCAATACTTCTCTCCTAGACTCTAGTATCATCATCCTATACCAAGCCTTGCATCTGAGACAGGCACCCCAATTTATACTGGGCAAAACTGAATTCATTACCTTTATTCTTTATCTGAATTACTAGCATTATCTATCCTGTTAATTTTCACTAGACAAATACTTACTATCACAGAAGTTTCTGACACTGTCTTCATCTTCTTATATCTCGCAGTGCATCCAGTGGTAACCAAAGCCTGCCTTATGATTCCTCAATATTTCCCCGCTCCTTACCACTACTTGACTTAGATCCTATTACCTTCAGCCTGGTTTATGGCAATAGTGTTTCATCATTTAGATTCGTCCACTGATGAATTCATGTCCTGTTAGGAAGTATAGCATGGCTGGAAGTAGGTCAAAGGGGTGTGACCTAGAAGGGTGTATTCTCATCCTGGACTCCTCCCTTCACTCCCCACTTCCTGACGGTGGTCAGTTCAGCAGCCTTCCTCCTTCACGCCCTTCCACCGTCCCATCTGTCTCAGAGTCCACTATGCAGGGACTGAATCCCCTCAAACCATGACCCATTTTAGCTTTTCTCCATATAATTGAGTGATCTTCTAAAATGCAAATCAGATTGTTCTGTTATTCCTATATTTATAATTCTTTCATTATTATTATTATACTCTATGTGGTGTTTAAGTCCTTCTCCCTCACCATAACCTTACTCGTGTTTCCTTCTCAAGAGTTGTCCACACAGTCCATCTGGCTTTAATGACCATAGATTAGCTTGGGTAACTCCCTCTCATTATATGATGTGGTTAATGTCCTCTCCATGTGTCTTTGCCTCATAGTCTTCACATTGTTAGTAAATGAACAGCTACCCATCTTTTAACAGTAAACTCAAATATGACCTTCTTTATATAACTTTTCAGATCTTCCCTCACACAAGAGAATTTGTGTATTTTTTGTACAAAGCCATATTATCTTTCTATAAGTATATTTGAATCTCTACAATCACTTCTTGGATTGAACAGTCTTTTACCCAGAAACCACATCTTACTCACCACTGTATCTCATAAGTGAAAAATGAAGTCATAGGGGGCCGGGGAGTTAGCTCAGTGGTTCTGGAGCCTGTCTTGCAAGCGCAAGGGCCCGGGTTCGATTCCCTGGTAACCACATACCATACTGGGTGTGGAGATTCATGCCCAGCAGCAACCAACACCACATACCACAGTGCCGGGCGTGGTGGCTCACGCCTATAATCCCAGCACTCGGGAGGCAGAGGCAGGAGGATTGCTGTGATGTGAGTTTGAGACTGAGCTCAGGGCCAGCCGAACCACAAAGCAAGACCTTGTCTCTAAAAAATACCTAAAAAAAAAAAAAAATGAATTCATAATACATATTTCACAAAGGTCAGTATTTGTGCTTCAAACAGCTGAGAATTACATAAATAAAGGCAGCACTTAAATGACACTGAAAATGCAAGTGTTGATTCAGAAACCTCAACCTAGTTAAGATTCAAGACAGCTAAAAAGGCCATTTAAAAATCACAGAAAATAATTAGAACTTTTTAAAAACTACGGATAAAAAGAATTTTTAGATGAAATGGCAAGAAATCATTCAACAGAATTTTTTAAGTACTAAGGATTGAATCTTCTGTAAGCAGTGTCAGTTATTTTGGACCAGTGAAAGGAAAGTGACTAACACAAAGCCATGATGCCTTTGCTTATTAGCTCATATTTTTGTTTTCCTTATATTTAGTTTTTTAAGGTACACCTGTACTAGCTAACAGTGAAACATTACAAGTTTTCTGGAGTAAAACTTTCTAATATTCTTTATATATTAGTTGGATGCTAAGCAAACCAACAAACACATGTGGAAACTCTAACTGTTCAGAATACATATGTTTAGGATACCAATTCCTTATTCCTAACAGACAACTATATAGGGCTATCATTACCACTTTGGCTATCACAAAGTAATGTGAAATTTGGGTGCAGAAACAGATTTAAATAGGAGGACAAAATTGAAATGTCCTAGGCAGCCAAGATATTAATGAATCAAATCCAGCTTGAAAACACATACAGTGGCTGCACAGTTTTGTGGCAAATTGCTATGGAGAAACATCAGCCCAGTATTGCTGGAGCTTCACAAAGACAAAAGAATGAAAAGAATCCAGATCTATCTCCAAAGTCTTCCAATGCTAAATGCCTATTGTGTAAAACAATAAGAACACAAAGTAACCTAGACCTCCAGCCATGATTGGCCTAATTACAGCAGAGGTCACACATTGAAGAACATAGCTTGGAAATTCAACACCATACGTGATGCTTTTTAAATTGTTAAGTTTTTGTTCCATTCACAGCACTGAGGTAAGCAAAACATTAACAAGATTTAAAAACATACTGAGTATTAGAGTGGCCCGGGAGCAGTGCCCAGCATGGGCACAGCCTTTGAGGCTCTATCCCAGCCACTCAGGGACTGGTAGAGGTTCAGATTTTAACCATTTTAAAACCTTCAGAAAAAAAAAGAAGAAGAAGAAGAAGAAGATGTTGAATAAGTTTATAGGAAACCCCACTCAGAAAACCAAGAGGCAGACTAGTAGTATGTGCAATGGCACAGAAGCCAAGAAACGATAAAATTCTAGGAATACAAGAACTGAACAGTAAAAGCAAAATCCAGGTGTGGCTAGGTCAAGTACCCTGCACCTATGTCACCTAGTACACAGGGAGAATAAAAGAGGCCGAGCACACCTGCCTCAGTGTGTTAGAAACTGGCTTAAGGCCATCTGGAGCTCAGCCCTGCCTACTTGGTTGTGACTCCTCCCTTAGCCTAAACCATGCCTATATTTAGTGATATCACCCTTCAACCAATCCATCACCACCTAGTACAACAGCCTGCCTCTCTGCCTTCTTTCTAAGCTTGTGCAATGCTTAATGAAAGTAGAAGTGTTCTCTGAAAACTTCCCTGAAGTCTGCTATGTGACTTTGCACTGCCTCATCCTCCCCAGCCGAGTCTCTGTACCACCAAAGACAACAACAGAACAGTGTTGTTAAAACTGGAAGTTATGGGTGACAATTAAAAAAACACTTAGATAATTACTAAAAAACAGCTCTAAGAACACAAGGCAGAGATAAAAAGGAGAGGAGGAATTAAAGGTAGCAATTAAAGACCACTCTTGAAATGTTCAACAGAGGAAGGGACAGATAGTAACTATACAGAAGCATGAGGAAAGACTTTTAAGGACCAGGAACACTTAAGCAGTTTTGTAAGTCAAGAGGAAGAAGCCATTAATGGGCAGAAGGTAGATATACAGTAGATACTGAAACTGAAGAGCATTCAAGGAAGACTGAGAAAAGTTAGGGAATGATAAAAGCATCCACATCAAGCCCCAGCTGGGAAGAACTGACCTTCAGCAAATTAAGGGAATCCTTGTATTATGAGAGTAGAAGAAACTATATAGAAATTGAAGAAAGGTACAGAGAAGTCTCATATAGTGAGAAGAAGTTATAAGAACAGAAAGGTCTCAATTTTTCTCAGCATAAACTTCCCTCTGCAGAGATGGCCTATATAAGAATTCAAAGTCTACTCTTCCTGTGTAATCCAAGTCCCATACTTCCAGCTCCAAATTCCCTTTCCCTAAGCCCAAACCTGGAAGCCAGGACCACATACCTTCACACATCTCTAACAAAGGGACAAAGGAAAAATAAGCTGTCATTCCTTCTGATTCTAAAGTAGAGTTGATATAAAATACTAAGGTTGGGTTCCTTTCTCCAATTGGTATACAAGAGTACTAGTCTTCGTACAAGTCATTCTCAGACCCCACATGTTGACAGTAACAAAAGAGAGTACTTTCAGAGAAGGTTTTTGAAGAGGTCCAAAGGGAAAAGAAATATTGTCCAGAATTTTGCATATCCTCTGTATTGTTTTTCCTAAATAAGCTAAACCTTTTAATAGGATTTTATTTTACTTTAAAATTCATCAAAATACCAGTGCCTCTGTACTAAAGGGACAAGAGGCATATCCTAATTTAATTTAGAAATATCTTCTGAGATAAAGAATTCTAGGCCTGGAGAATAATCAGTCATATAAATCCAAATATCTTGGCATGTATCTCACTAGATAAACAGATGTATAACCAGACAGATAGACAGACAGATAGGCAAACAGTCAACAAGGAGGATAAAGCCATATATGACCTTCAGTATTACTATAAGACGAGGAGAACATCATGAATTTAAAGTCACCATAAATAAACATAGTCTTAATAAAGCTTCTATGATTACTATCACTTTGAGTATTTGAAGTGGAAGCAGAGTAGGGAGCAAGACATAGGCATAAAAGTATTGGTGAATAAAAGAGAGAAACAGATGACCGAGGACAAGCACAGACAAAGTACTTCTTTTAAAGAGAAAATCCAATACTAAATTCCAAAATATCGAAAATGGGACTCTGTAGTTGAAAATATTGGAAGGTTTAATTTGCGGCACTAGCCAGAGGAAAGGGACTTACAAGTAAGTAGGTAAGAAGGTGGCAACCTGTGAGAAGCATGCTTCTTGAGGAAAATCAGTATAACATACATATGAAAAATTTGCCAAAACTGATAATCATACAGTTACATAAAGTAGAAGTATTGCATGCAACAACATGCATCAATCACAATGTATTAAAACTAGAAGTACAAAACTGTGATAAAGAAGCCCTCTCATCTTTCTTTAAACAACTTCTAAAAGGTGAAAGGAAATATAAACAGAAACAAAAATATAGAACTTCTGAATAACATTAATATAACTACTACACATCAAAGTCTGTTGAATACATGTAAAGCAAAGATGAAAAGAAAATTCATAAGCTTAAATATCTAAATTAAAATGAAAAAACAGATTTAAGTAAATAAAATTCTCAGTTCAAACATATACAAAAAGGGCAACAAAGTAAACTACAAGTAAACAATGAAAGGGAAGATAAACATTAAAAGAGAAATTATTAGCTCAGAGGATTGAAAACAAATCAAAATTTAAAATAAATATTGTAATTCAGTAATGAAATCATGTCAGGCTAAAATCCAAGTTTAAATTTCATTTACATTTATATTAAACATACATTTAATTTTGTTTAATATACATCTTATACACAGAGGCTGAAGGTTATTGTATACAATATTCATATGCTCCTCTTATAGACAGTCAGGTGTGGAATTTCCTACTCATGTTATAGTGGTATTCATAAAGTTTCAGATTTCAGAGCACTTCAGATTTAGGATTTTCAGATTAGAAATGCTCAACCTATATAAAACTACATAAAAATATCTTTTAAAACATTTCTTGACATAAAATACCATAAGAAAAATCAAATGACAAATCAAGAGAAAATTATATATGAAATTTTTAAAAACTAATAATCCTACAGAAAAGTGATGAGTCCTCATAAGCAATCCACCAACAAAGGAGAGGTAAAATGATTCTAGCCACATAAAAACTTATTCAGTTTCACTCAAAATAGTTAAAACTCACACAGAGATACCAATGTCCACCCATCAAATTGGCAAAAAAATTTTCAAAAATCTTTCATTTGGCTCCTAAATTTCTTGACATTTCTAGTGAATTTCTAGTGATGTGGATTAAAATTAGGTTATCAACATGAGTGTATGACTGCTAATATACCAACATATGCATGAATGCACATATATTATATCTACTAAAGGAACACCGAAGCAATATCAGAATTAATACTCATCTTGGTTTCTAAAACACCACTCAACTAACTAGAGAGGAAGACTGCTTGTAGAAGTGCCGATTCCATATCAAAGCCAGAAAATAATCAAGATCAGTTTTTTTAAATGCCCCCAAATAAGAAAGTACTCAAAACAATGGCTGGAATCCTGTCATAATGACCTAAGAGTCAGCTTGAAAAGCTTTCTGCTGACCAAATCTGGAGCAATCTGAACATGAAAAACAAATATAGTTAAAAATTATAGTCCACTATCTGGAATGAAAATTCATGCGTGTATACTGATTTAAATGATCAACAGAGATAAACTTCTACATGTATTTTACTAGAATATTAATTTCTTTGATCACTAATTTTTCTAGGAAACTGTTTTTTCTATTTTTATAAGAACTATTTTTCTAGAAAATAACTACCCATATCCTTTCTCCTTAAATTGGATTTTAAACGTAATTTGTAAGATTATATAAATTCTTGCTTATATGTATATAGGTATATATACATAAGCCTTTATTATATTGAAGACCACTTTTCCTAACTTTTCATTTTCCTTTTAACAAATGACAGTTTTTATTTTTAGAACTTCTGCTACTAGCTGTACATTAAGAAAAATAACTCCTGGGCTGGGATTTAGCTCAGTGGTGCTCTGCTTGCCTGCAAGTACCCAGTCCTGAGTTCAATGTTCGGTACCATGAAAAAAAAAAAAAAAAAACTCTTTATTGTATATTATATTCTTTCAAACATATTCCTTAATTTATCCTCAAAAGAGGACCAAAAAGTCCTTCGCAAAATCCCAAGAAGATACCACTCATGATAAAATGGAAGAAAAGAATCAGAGAAAGAGGAGACACGCTGTGAGGGTTAATGAAAAAGAGCTGAATTCCCTCTGTTGTGCCTTAAACCATTCAGCTGCAATAGTGAAGGACATCAGAAGAGAAAAACGTGATCCTCTTCCGCAGAGAAATTAATTACTTTCCTAGATTTGAAACCTTTCCAATGAAAAATTTCCTGCTGCCCAGGAGCACCTTCCTAATTAATGATCTTTAGTTTCTCAGGTAAGCTCCCGCAACCTAACTCCCTCCTCAGCTCTTGTTGAAAGAAGCAGCATTTAAGGTGTGACCTGAAGGCGAAAGAATGGGAGGGCTTACGCGGAGGGAATGAACAGGCAGTTGGAGTGTGTGCACCGCACTCTCATGTGCGTACGGTTAGAAAGGGGCTGCAGGATCTCTGCCCCCGGCTCAGTGTTCAAGAGAAGTAAATGCTGACTCAAGGCTGCAGTGCACTCCTGAAAAACCACTACGCAGTTAACTTCTAAATTACTGAGAACAATTGTAGAGATCAATAGGAAACAGCAAGCTCTGAAGACATTTCCTACAGCATAATTTGAAGAAGTAGAATACAGGAAGCAGTGAGCCGGAAAAAATCAGGTCTTACTACTAATTAGAAAATTTTCTGAGCTTTTTCTCTCAAGAAAATCAGTTCATCGGTTAAAGGACTAACTTGAAACATGGTTGCTTTACAAATTTTCATTTGGATTGAAAGAAATTACAGCCAGATATTTGAAGCAACACTCCAAATAAAATTGTGAGACTGATTAATTACTTACTGTTAATAAAATTGTAATGGAAAATTGATTATTCACTAATAGTTAAAAGCTGTTTTCCACATGTCAGAATGAAGACAGTCTATGAAGAGGAAAAAATATAGCACCCACTAGAGTATCTCCTTTAATCAGAAAAGGGGAAAAGAGGCTTAACACTGTGTCCCAGAAACATAATTTCCTCTCTTAAACTTTGATTTTATTACATTTCCTTGCAACAACTTAATAAATGCTTAAATTGTGTTTAGCTATTAATCCTGACCACCAAACCAATCTTTTTCTTTTATAGGTTGACCCTGTATGACCCAAGGTGGAAATGACACAAAGAGCTATAATATGTGCATCTAAATTATGTAGTTGTCTTTTTTTTTTTTTTTTGGTTTTTTAAAAAAATAAATAGGAACCATTTTTGCCTTTCCTATTAAAGGAAAATCCTTCTTCACCTCCACTCAAATTTACCCATCTCATTTGGTTTTTGTATGTGTGGGTCAAATGTTCACAATGATGGGATACGCGGCAGTTATGGTGCCCTGAGACTGTTTCTGCCAAGACAAATTCTTTTCAATAAAAATAAGAAAATAAGCTATCCTTAAGCAGATCAGCAGCACCAGGTTTTCTCCTCTTTAAAAGAAACAACCCTTACAGAAATTGACGGCCAGTATGTTTGCAGATTTGCTATTGTTCTCCAAAGGAATTGCACACCTCCCACCATGACTAGTTTGGCCATTTATACCAATACTTCTACAATCCTCACCCCTGGTGCTGTCTCAAAATGTAGTCTAATTAGAATTTTTCTCCATTCCTTTCATTCTTCCCATGTGCCCAGGTCATATATATACATAATTACTTCATATTATCTTAAACACCTCTATAACTGCAAAGTTAAAATTCAGATCCATTGTTCAATAGTCTTTTACTCCTTCTGAACTCAATTTATGCTCTCATTTGTGTGATATAAATTAGGTATTTTATGTTTTACATTTTGCTAATTTTTCAATAGTTATTACAAAAAATATGTAAATATAAAAACAGGACACATGATCTTTAGAAACTGTAAATATAAATCAGGGTCAACTAAGTATCAGTGAAAGTACATTGCTGTATATTCTAAGAACATGAATTTTTTCTGCTAAATGTTGGGCTGACGGAATATGAATACATTGCCTTTATTACATAATTAAATATATTTGCTGTAGAAAATGAGGAAAGTACACATAAGACTGAAGAAAATGAAAATCTCCTTAATCCAACTGCCTAAAATGAGTACTGTTAACATTTGGTGAAAGTCTTTTCAGATTTTTTTCCTATTCTTACCATTTTTTAAACAATACTAGGAGTCTTAATGAATGATCTGTTATGAAAAAATGCTATGTTGATACATCTACCTAAAACATATTCCCTATGACTACATTCTTTGAATTTTAAGACGCCTCACTTCAGCTATCCAAACCTAGAGAGAATTTTAGATATTATACCTATATCCATTTTTACAGGTAATACTGACTTAATGATTGCTTTACAACAGTTAATGCATACTGACCAGGCTGCACTTACAGCCCAGGATCTTATCAATACATCAGCAATAATATTTCATTCTTACAGAAACCTTGCATTCTAATGTGAAATCCAGCTAACTACATTTTTATTGTACTACAGCATTTAGTTCTTTGGGCTCATCTGCTATCAATTAAGGTAATAAGCAAGCACTCAAAAGCTAGCTTTTCAATTATGTTTTCTACCTTCAACTGAAATGTTCCTGTCATTGCATATCATGTAGTAATTTTGAAAAGGCTTCATCTTAGCAACCAAGTGATAACTTTAAAATCAAGAATCTGAACCAATTAATTCCTAACATTAATTACTTCTCTTAAAACAAAAGGCACTTTAAAGTGTCTGAAAATATACTTTTTATCCTACTAACAGTCCTTATCTCTTTTTCCCCCAGCTCACAATCCTGTTGACAACTCATGCTCAGACTGAAATCATCATTCAAATCATAATTAAAGCATAATTCTGAGCTCTCTTTCTACATGATAATTCTACCACCACCAGATGTAAAAGCCACACAGAAATTCATATAGAGTATTATTAGCTTGCAAGGAACAGAATTAAGATGCATAAAAGTATCTTCTATAGTAAGTAAATATTTTGGTTTTAATTACATTATTACCTTGTTTTATGCTACTAATTACTACAATTTATTGTATAATTGACTCTCAGAGAAAAATATTACCAGAGCAGTTCTGCAGTCTTAAGCTGAAGATAGTATATACTAATAATTTTGCCTAACTACTCAGTTCTCTTAAAAAAATATGTGAAATATTTTTGTAATAGTCTTGATAAATCTCTTTTCTGTTCTCCCACTAATATATAAAGTTACGTATACTCCTGTTACTTGCTGACTTATTTCTCTATAAATCACAAGGCAATAAAAAATTATATTCACAAACCAGGGACATATTATTTGTCTTTATTCCCTAGCACCCAGCTCTGAATTTAAAACTTAGTAGATACTCAATAAATTTTATGAAATAACTTAATGAATTAATCATTTAAAGGATTCCTTTAACTTTCCATCATAAAGGTATTATTGTTGAATGCTAGTATCCATTTCAGCCTTTATAGATTAACAACGTACAGCCTTTAGAGCAAAAGACTGAACATTAGAAATAATAATAGTTTGCCACAGATTGAAAACAAATGAACTCATTCTACACTCAGCAGTCATTCATAAGCCACTTGAGCTGCCTGCTCTGTTGCAGTTTATGACTTCAGTCAAGGCTTTCTCGTGAAATAAAGCCTATGTTCACTCTGGGGCCATCTATTGTTCTGTCTGTAATTTGTACCAAAATTTAAAGGTTATAAATACTTGTCGTGAAGCCTAGTTGCTGAGCTGTATTCAATCACACATAGGTGTCTTTTTTTCTTTTATTAACCAGGAGACTGGGGCCTGGCATTTACTCACTTCATAATAACCTAATCATGCATACCTTTGAACTCAGGATGTTCTTCAAATGCCATGATTTATTATGTCTTCCTTGGTCACATAACAGGCAACCTCATCAAACCCAGTTAGGCTGGCCTCATTCTCCCAAGAGTGGTAGCTACCAATAAAAAGTGAAGAGTTATTTCTTACATGAAACTATATATGCTTGGAATTCTTTTCAAGATTAAAAAAATTCTAATAAATTATATTGCAAATGACAATGAAATGAGTGAAAATAAGCAGAGTTAAGTATATAAATTTTCTTTACTACTTCTAAGCCTATCTCCATCTTGTTGCTGTGCTTTTTATTTAATTTCTCTTGAACTAATGTGCCCTCTAATGGTTAAAATAAAAACATAATCAGAACCATGAAATAATTGTCAACATATTAACTATAAGAAATATTTATATTTAAAAGATATTTTTGATTTGAATCTATGTCTTTTAAATTAAGATAGATATATTTTAATACATAATAGGAAGAATACACATCTTATTTCTTCTGTATCATAAACAGAAACATAAATGAGGTATAGCAAACAGACTTTCATCAAATAGATTCAAAAGCTAGTTCCTATTTTCAAAATAGCAAGTATTTGTAATGATGTCTATAATTAAATTTAATATGTGCCAAAGTTGAAATGCAGACTGTGGTAATGCTTATTCTAATATTATATTTTAAGCATTTAAGAAAATATATCACTCTAAAAATAAATTGTTTTGGTTTTTCATTTTTCTCTGACTTAAAATGAGTATCACCTTCAGAAGATATATGTACACAAAAAAGTCAAATAACTATGCTTTTAAAGTTCATGATTGTGTTCACACTCTTTTACTTTTGACTATACTGAAATATAAGAAAATAATGGAGATTTTAAAGTTACTCAGTTAATATCGCCAATAGTAATTGTCTATCAAGAAAAGGCAGGTAATTGGGGAGAATTGCTTGAATTGCTTAGCTTGACTTACTATGTTTGGAAAAGTTAATGTATTTGTAGAACATTATTTCTAATAAGAATTTGATCACAATAGAAAAATATGTAGTAAAAATATATTTAATTCTATCTAGAAGAATAAAACTAAAATCAAAGACAAACAGAAAACATGCTTTAAAACTTCTTGCCTTGGGCTTGGTATTTAGCTCAGTGTTTCCAGCGCTGTCTTGCAAGCACAAGGGGCTGGGTTCGATCCCAGTAACCACATACAATACTGGGCGTGGAGACTCACACCCAACAGCAATCAGTACCACATACCACAGTGCCAGGCATGGTGGCTCACGCTTGTAATCCCAACACTCGGGAGGCAGAGGCAGGAGGATTGTTGTGAGGTGAGTTTGAGGCTGAGCTCAGAACCAGCCTGAACTGCAAAGTGAGACCTTGTCTCAAAAAATAAATAAATAAAAATTCTTGCCTTGTTTAACTGTCATTGTTAATACTTTTGGTAATTTGCTCCTAGTCAAAATGAGATGGAATTTTCAAGACACTTCCAATTTTTGATGAAAACCTCTTTTCTGAAATTAGACATTATTTTTCATATTACATATTGGAGTGACTGTCACTGAGGTGAACTGACCCTGCCAAGGCTGCATAAGTCTTTGATGAAAACCAAATTAGCACCTCAAATTATTTATGCAGTTTGCTGATTTGTGCTGGTACCTTTCGTACATCACAACAATGTGTGATTTTACTAGACCAAAAAAATCCTACATTTTCTTGAATTAGATTTCTCCCCTTATCATTCAGCATTCATTTTACAGTTATACACATTATATTTTATATATTATGGTATTAATTTTGTAAGTGAATACAAAAACATTGATAAGGTTGCAGATTGAAAGATAGTAATCCAAAATTTTTATTCTGTCTACCAAGAGTCCTTGAACAAAGGCTTGAAAGACAAATTTGTTTACCCTATGAGCAAGGCAGTTGAATTAGATGATCTTTGAGCTTCCTTATAATTTAAAAGTTAAAGCTTTTAAAAAATAATTCACTCATATATAATATCTATCATTATATAAAAGATTAAAGCAGGCATGGTGGCACACTCAGAAGGCTGAGGCAAGAGGATCACTGTCGAGTTCAGGCCCAGCCAGGCTATGTAGTGAGTTCAAGGCCAGCCTAAATCATGTAATAAGACTCTGTCTTAGGAAAAAAATAATTTTAAAACACAAAATAAAATAAATTATAAGGTGCTATTTAGTATTTTAAATTAATATACAATTCTTTTATTTTAGATTTCATTACACTTGATCATTTTGCAAAAATAACAATGTTCATAGTAAGATAAAATACTTGATGGGAGCACTTCAAATATAACTACTAAAAATTAAGGTAAGTAATTTCTTGTACCATTTGTCATGTTTATGTTTTTAAGTTACACTTTGTCTTGTCTGATGTACACACCGACCTCTATACATGGGAGACAGGAATTATTTCTTGCATATTGGCTCCTCGTGGTACCACTATTTATCTAAAGAGGTTCTCAATAAGATTTCCACACAGAGTCAAGATTGAAGTTTACCAGTTTAATAAACACAATAGAAATGAAGTCCAAGTGAATGAATTATCAGTAAAAGAGATAAGTAAGTATGTTGTCATATTCAGAAGGGAAACTTAAGATACAAGATATCCAGGGATTTTCAATCTCATCATTTCCCACTATGAAGAAAGCTGAAAATCAAGGAATAATCCATCCAATAGCTCCTCTTTGCTTTTCAATACAGCACTAGCTGGGGTCTCCAGCAGGTAAGTAGCAGCCACAAATGGCTGTGCCCACCCAAAAAGCCTCGGAGTACTGACTAGAAAACCTCTTTGTTGCTATTACCACTAGCTTACTTTCATCCTTTTATTTTCTGGAAGCAAGAGAAATTGTTTCTTTCTTACCAACAAAAATGAAGGTATCATTATATATATAGCTTATGTGTAGTTTGAATCAATGCTTAGCAAATTCTATTCACTTCCTTTACATCTCCCTTCAGTTGGATGTTATATTTACTGCTTGGCTTGGCTCATAACATGATTATTATTCCTGCTTCTTTAACATCGTATGCAAGACCCATACATTAGGCAACACATTGAAGGTCATTCAGAACTGCAGCCTAATTCTTTAATTTCTAACATCTGAAACTAGATAATTTGTCTTAATCTCTAATTATCTACCACACAACCTCTTACTCTGGGTTACTAACTCTTTAAGATCTGTTCCATCCTTCAAATATTGCTACCACTGAGACCAGTCTCTGCAACCATCAATACCAATGGCATGAGATGCAAAATAAGACAGACATTAACATATGGACCCAAGAGCCAAAATACCTGTGTTTTAACACCAGATCTTTTATTTTCTAGTCTTGGAACTAAGGATAAGTATCAGCCTTATAAGGTCTTCAATTCCTCAACTATAAAGTCAAGACAAGTATAGCACTTCATAGGGTTACCCTAAAGATGATCATGTTTCCATAAATAAAATGCTCAGAATAATGTCTGGCACATATGTGATCAACAAAATCTTAGGTATTATTAAAATGGTCAATTTAACTTTTTCTCTTAGTGATATGGCAGAACTCCAAACCAGTAAGTAAATTAATTTTAATGACACAATCATCTACATATTTTTTGTAATCAATTTACTCATAAATCCTACCTTCCCTATTATACCTGTTGTCCTGGGATAATTTTTAATAGCAATTCCTCTTATTCTCAACAGTGTCCAGGTTTGGAGAACAAAGTACATAATCATTTTAATTATAATATAATGTTTGGTTATTCTCCTGTTCAATTAAAGAATAATTAATATGGCCCTTGAGATTATGTAAAATAGGGATTTTGTGAAAATATATGGGCTACATATAGAAATACTTGGGCCCTTTTAAAATGAAGTTTAAAACCTTATAAAGTACTACAGTAGTACTATTGGTAATGATGACATAATTTGAGAGCTCTATTAAACATTTTAAATAGAGCATGAACTAATGAGCATGTCGAGAGCTACTTTTATTTCACTTATTCAAAAATCTATGAAAGCCTTTGGGACTGGTTCCTTTCTTGTTTGCACTATTCTATATTCTGGAATGAAAAGACTGGACAAGAGGAGAGAAAGAGCTGTTTTCCCCTCCTGGAACACTACCATATGCTCCGTTACATCAGGGTTCTATTCCAGGTCTAATGAGTAGTCACTCCTAAACAAATATTAACTGAACTTCTTAAATACAGGGAAGAAAAAATATATATTTATAAGAGCCCCTTGTCACTGAATCTGCATGATGACAATATTGAATGTGAGCAGCAATAGCATCTTCATTTAGTTCATTATTAAATATTTTTAAAGTTCATAAAGCCAGAAATAGCTCTGGAGTGTGACACTATTTTTAAATGATTAACTGAATTATATGAGAATTGCTCTTCTTAACTCTTTTCTGTCACACAGTTTTTGCAGTTTGAATATTATATTACTATATGTCCATCTTTAAATTGCTTTGTCATAAGTCACTGATTAATAAAAATTATAAAATTTAAGTTAAATACCCATTTATAGAGTACATGTTGCAATCAACACTATTTACTTTTAAAGTTTACTGGCTATATAAACCTAGTTCATACTTATATAAATACAGATATTTATATACCACACCAAACATGCAAAATCTAATCTTAAATATGAATCATACTATAATTGCTTGATTGTTAAAATGAGCCAAAGGAAACAAAAAACAAGGATCCTGCAGAGAACAAGAAATTGTGAAAGCCATCATAGGGGGAAATAATTGTTACATTTGTGATTCTTTCAATTATGGATTATGGAGATGACTGCGCGGCAACCTCTTCAGTTTCAAGACAGCATGGGGCTTTATATAATAAGCCTCTGAATAAAAGAACTATTATCAATAGCGTTTGCAATGTAATCTGTTGCCTTTGAAGCTAAAGAGGTCTTTTTTGCTTCCCACCTTCGATTACTAGCAATATTTTAAAACACTGGCATTCTGTCCAGCTGTTGAACCTCCATTTATGTTCGTAGATTCTCTGGAGGATAGTGCATATATGTTTTACTAGAGCCAAGCAACATTTTCACAAGGGAGGAATAAACCTTACAATAAGCCCAGAATCAGTTAAGCATCCGTAAGTTTATGTGTTTATCTAGCAACGTGCCTACACTGCACATCTACCCTATTATAATTACATTTAACATTAAAAGGACCATCATCCCCAACCACAAGTGGAATTAATTCCTAAAACAAAGCAAGGCCTTTAAAGCCTGATGTATTTGCCAGAAATAGTACTAAAAGAGATATATCCCTGTGTAATAATTTTTCTAGAAAAAGCTTTGGTTTAAACACACTTTGGCCTGGTGAAGTCTGATGTTCTCTAAGGTATCTGCCCCTACAGAAATAGCAGGCTGCAGAGATGACGGCTTGAGAAATTCCTCCACTGTGTTGGCCTGATGTAGCCAGAAAGGAGGAGGCTTAATAATACAATACTAAAAAAGGGAGCAAAATAATGAAAATGTATGTCTCATCGCTAGGTCAAGGATTCTAGTGAACTACATATCTTGAGAGATAAAATTGGAGGAAGGAAATACTCATTTCGAGCTAATGTCAATGATCCAGCCCTTTGATTTTCCTGAAGTGATGGTCTCAGCTGTAAGATGAGAACCCCTTCTTTAATCCCTGCCATAGATGACTTTACTATTCAACCAGTAATACCAACACAGCAAAGTGTCAAAAGAGCAGATAATCAGAGATTACAATATTTAAAGGCTATCACATTGATTCCCAGAGTAAAGTGTCCCACAGTGCTACTGCCTCTAGTTACTGAGCTCTCTGATTGGCTTACTAAACCTGTTTTCCCTAGATAATCAGTGCTTTCCTAAAAACATTTAGAAGAAATCAAAATGCAGTTTTGGATGGTAAGAGCACAATCATGATTTTCAGAATGACAGAGGGGTCTTTCTGTCCTCACAGTTCCTTTGGCTGCTGTTCCACCCTCTGCTGGCTCTGAAGAAAACTATATTATAATTTCAGATATATTAAAAGTTTCCTAAAATACCATCCCATGAAATATAATATTGGCAAATTCCTACTTTTGTGTCATTTCCTCAAAGAATTGATTCCAGGAAGACTATATAAAATACAAAAATGTTACTAGGAGACCTAATACTGAATCATAAGCTATGAAAGCAACACCAACCTTATTATTTCATAAGATCTTTATTTTTTTTAAAAAAGGCCTCAGATAAAGGGGGTTCATTTTCATACATTCAAGTACATATCTGTCAACCAACCAAAACTAGACTAATTGCTGGGAGTCTCAAGATAAATTTTTTAAATTTCCTAACATTTACTGCAAAGTGAGAAAGTGAACACACATACAAATAACTTTATTGCATGTAATAAATGAGCCTAAATAAGGAACTATTAGATCACAAGTCACAGAACTATAATTGAGCTACTTAATAAATAAGTTATCAGCATCCATTGTTAAGAGTACCTAAAAAACAATTGCAGTAACAATAGAGACTCAAACAACAACTAGTAGGCCAACTAGAAAATGCCACGTGCTTTCTTACCACCCCTAGGGTCTTTCACGTTTGCTTTTTCCTATAACCTCCTCCATTTTTGTTCCTTTTTCTGCAAATCAGCACTCTTGGCTTATACATATGACCACAAGAACCCTTATGACTGAGAGACCTTATTCCTCCAAGAGTACTCAATTATTCACTCTCTTTGCATCTCTTTATCAATTCCTTGGAAAGAGAATCTGACATAATCTATCCCAGTTCAAGGGTAGAGTATCCTAAAGTGTGATGACAAGGCGCTGAGGTCATTGTTTTCTGTATAGTAATTTCAAGGTAAACCTTGAAGGGAAAGGAAGCAAAAACAGAAAAACAAAGGTGTGAACGCAAGCAAAGCACACTGCCATATGTAAAGGACAAAATGAAGCAAAGAAACCCATAGAAATTATCATATATTAAGATCCATAGCCAAGAAATAATCTATGAAACTAGTAAGATAGCCAAGGACCAGACAACAAAGTATTTTACTTTTATTAGTAGTATATGTTTTTAATACATAATAATGACATTCATTTTGGATAATTTGTACATAGACATATCAAATCTCAACCACTTTTCTTCCCTTTCTCCCAACCTTCCTCTTTCCAATTCCCTAGATCTCTATTTCATTTCCAAAAAGTCTCCCTGCCTATTCACTCGTATCTCATTTTTATTTTACTCTTTAAATTACTTATATTTTGGGTCTCTCATACAAGTGAAACCAAGCCATATATAACCTTCTATATTTATTGCACTTAGCATTATGGTCTCAAAAGGAACCCAATTTCAGATTCCATCTTATTCCAATAAGTATAGCTATCATCAAGAACTCAAACACAACAAAACACAGTGAAGTTGTACAGAAAAAGAACCATTCTACATTGCTGGTGAAAATGTAAAGTAGTAAAATCAGTACACTATGAAAATCAGTACAGAGGTTCATTTAAAAATTAAAACAAATTTCATCTTACATGCCTGTATCTCTGTGGGATATCTTCCAGAAAGAGTTATAGACATCAGTGATTACTACACTACTGCAATGCACATCCAGCTTTAGTGCAGCATAATTCACAACAGCTAAAATATGGAAGTATCTTATATATACATCAACAGATAAAGAAAATTGTATATTTTATGGAATACTATTAGGCCACTAAGAAAGACAGAATTTTTATGCTCCTAAATTCAGTTTTTATTGTAGAATTGGGCAGTGTCAAAATTTTTAAACAAAAGTATATTTTTATTTTAAAATAAATACCCTAAAAGTATCTAATCTCATCACTCTGGGAAACTGGTTCAAGAGGACTACAAGTTTAAGACTAGCCTGGGAAACTTGGTGACTTTGTGAGACTCTGTCTCAAAGATGGGATGGGATGGGATGGAACAGGATAGAATAGGCTGGGAATATAACTCACTGAAGAACTGTATTCCTTTAATCACCAGGGCTGAGACGGAGAGAGCGAGAGACAGACTAACAGCAAAGTAAAGGATAAATTTTAAGAAGATTACTAGACTGAATGTACTACTCAAGAAGATACTATAGTGAGCCAAATAAAACATGATGCACCCTCAGAAAAAGATTATAGAAAGATAATACAAATGAGAGGATTCAAGAATGTTAAGGAAATAGAATCTGAGACTGAATAGGTGTAGTTCCAAAAACCAAAAATTCATTATCTTTGCTATGGGGAAAAGGAAAATTGAAACCAAACCCAAGGCAAGTGGTAAACAGCACAACCACACCGGAAATAGAACATACTAGAAGTGATGAGCAAACAAGATACATTTTACCTTCTCAGTCTTTCCTTGGACTAGGCTATCTATGGTCTCTGAATATTTTAAACCAATGGCAAATTGCACCTCTTCAGTGTATGAGTACAAGAAGCAACAACATAATTTGTACTTAAGCCTAAAAGTCGTATTACAGTTACCTTGACACTTTACTAGAAGTACTATCAAATCAGCCAATTATTATAGCAAGAAAGGCAATACAGGATCCAGCATTTACACAAAGAAAACATGAATATGGAAAAAGCAGATCTTAGTAGTAACTGACTGTCCTAACTCCTTATCTGGTATATTCCAATTCTGCAGATGCTGGAAAGAAACTACACATTCAAAACTCAGAGGAATTATTTTGACTCATTTCTTTTTCTTATTTTTTTCTTTCTTAATTGGTTTGGGGAGATTGGAGTTTTCTTTTTTCTTTTCATTTTTTCTCTATTTTGTTCTCTGGTTTTCTTTTTTTTTATAGAATGGGCTGGGAATGTATAATTTCTTCTTTTACTTTTATCTTTAAGTTTCTTCTTTTCCCTAATAGAATACTTTAGTACACATTTCTTCTTATCTTTTCTTTTTCAAATTTTACATTTTTCATTCTCCAGTTTGACCTCCCTCTCTTTACCAGTATCACTATTAAACTTAACCAATCTTTAGATATTTACTAACTATACACTAATATTGTTTAATCTTTTTGTACTGTTAATGGTGGTAGATATTAGTAGATATCATTTAGTAGATATTTATATTAATATTTGGTATGTCTTTATGTCTACCAGGTAGGGGGAGTAGTTAAACAGAAGGAGAAAAGAAGAAGCAAAAGAAAAGAATGTAATGACAGAAATACATGTGCCTTTTAGTAATAATTCTCAGTTTGATGGTCTCAATGACCCAATCAAAAGATCAGGTATGATGATTTTAAAAAATAGTATGTTATATAGAAGAAATACAGTTCATCAAAAAAGACATTGGTAGACTAAAAAGCAAATGGTAGGGAAAACAATATTTCTTGCAATAAGAGATTGAAAACAAGCAGGAATAGGTATTCTATTTTCAAACAAAGTGGAATTCAAGCCAAAATTTAACAAAAGACACAAAGAAAGCAATTTGACAAGAGGAGATAACAATTACAGGTAAACAGGCACTGAAACCTGATATACCCAACTTCATAAAACAAACATTACCAAATATAAGAGATGAGCTAGGCATCGACACAATCAGTTATA
>PVIR01008082.1:0-38028 GCA_004026965.1 Petromus typicus
AAAAAAAAAAAAAAAAAAAAAAAAAAAAAAAAAAAAAAAAAAAGAAATGGGATCTGATTCTATTGAGAGGTTTCTGCACAGCAAAAGAAACCACCAGCAAAGCAAAAAGGCAACCAATAATATGGGAAAGAATCTTTACCAGCTGCCTCTCAGACAAAGGGTTACTATTTAGAATATATAAAGGGCTTAAAAAAATCAATCCACCCAAATTTAAAGACTCAGTTCAAAATGGGCATCTGAAATGAACAGACACTTTTCAGAGGAAGAAATAAAAGCAGCTAAGAAGTATATGAAGAAATGTTCAACATCACTAGTCATTCGAGAGCTGCAGATGAAAACAACATTAAGATTTCATCTCACTCCACAAAGAATGGCTGCCATTTCAGAATTAGCCAGCAACAAATGTTGGTGAGGCTGTGGAGAAGAAGGAACCCTTATTCACTGTTGGTGGGAATGTAGACTCGTACAACCCCTGTGGAGAACAGTTTAGAGATTCTTCAAAAAGCTAGGATTGGTGGTCCCATTTGACCTGGCCATCGCTCTGCTAGGTATATACACACAAGAATTAAAAGATTCATATCACAGTGACATGTGCACCTATGTTTATAGCAACTCAGTTTGTGATTGCTACATCTTAGAAACAACCCAAATGTCCATCAACTGGAGACTGGATAAAAAAAAGTTGTGGTTCTTCTACACAATGAAGTATTACTCTGCCATAAAAAATGATAAGTTTGAATCATTTATACTTAAATGGACATACCTTGAGGACATCCTCCTAAGTGAAATAAATAGGTCAGAGATGTGTAAATATCATATCTTTTCTCTGATATGAGGAAATAAATTTGTAAATGAGTTCTCGAATTGTACGTTATATATTGTGAAATAGAAAATACTCAAAGTGAAATGAAGTGAAGGGGAAAAATGAGATTATAACAAAAAACAAAGGAAACAAAGTTTATGTATATGGGGGTGGGGGTGGTAGGGTGGGTAGGGCTATGAGAAAAAATGAAAATTAAGTTGTGTCATATATGGGTACAAATTCTCATTGTTGAATACAATCATGATGTGTATATGTAATGTGCCAATAAAGATTTTAAAAAAAGATTTCACTTAAAAAAATAAACTAAATGTCAGTTCTCCTCAACTTGATCTGCAAATGGAATGCAATTGCAATTCAAGTTAATAAAATTTTTAAAGTGTATACAGACAGAGTTAAAGATAGTGGAATTTTAAAATAATCCATATCCCTAATTTATCAAAGAAAGAAGTGGAGGAGTGCAAAAGGAGATGATGCATGTGGATTAAGTAGAACAATGAATCACAAATAGTTCTTAAAACCTAAGCTTAAATGTCGCAAGGTTTCTCTATATGAGCAACCCAATGATTAGTAAAGAGCAAAAATAAAAGATGATAGGAAGAAGGGAAGTAGATCTTTTTGAAAGAAGAAATGAATCAGAAGATGGAGGACAGGAACAGGGAGTGAAAACTAATTAAGAACTGTTATTTATATGGGCACCAACTTCACGCAAGGAATGTAAACACTATGCAGTGTGAACACATACAAAAAAGGAAATCAAGGGCTAGATGGAGGGGATGCAAATAGAATGAAACAGGAATTACACTATTTTATGTACCGGTATTAATTTCCCCACAAGAAGTATAAACTTTGTGTACTACAAACATAGAAACAAAATTTTAAAAATAATTATAATAAAAAATGCCAACCACAATAATAATTACACTCCATATCACTGTCTTAAGGCAGAGAGAGACTATAAAACTAAATTAAATAAATGGCTCTTTAAATATAATGACACACGTTGCGGCGAAGGTGTGGTGGATGAAGAAAGTGTAACAGGACAATTCACTGAGCAGATATCACTTTCTTATATGTGTATTCAATTAAAATACAACCTGTAAATACAAAAAGAATTATAAAATATAAAGAAGAATTAAATCAAAATAGGATTAAAGTTTGACGTTAATATTTTCTCAGAAATTAATACAAAAAGTAGATAAAAGGAAAGTGTTGAGATAAGAGGAATATAGTAGGTTTTGTAATGGTTATTACATGGTTGCATAAATATATGCAAGATGAGTTTGTAGGGTGTTAATTAAGACTACATTTAAGAAGATAGTAAAGATATTCTAGGAAGGGGAGTTGTACCTCCTCCACTACTGAATCTTTACTGTGGGGCACAAGAGATGAGTACAGTGATATAGCTGGGCAATAATTTGTCTTCCTAGGGGAGAGGTTAGGTTTCTACCCTGAGCAGTGCAGAGAAGGATACCATCATGTGGATTCTACTGACTTCCTAAACAGTTTTAAATCTTGGTTTTCCACACTTCTTATCACAGTTAAACTGACTTGCCCACTTGCTGGAGGAGAAGACACTCGAAGTGGTGATCGGATCGTGGGGACGACATAGTGATCGGTGTATCTACTGGATTCTGCCAGGAGGGGGTCCTAACAGGGGTGGGTCGGTGGGACCGAGCCTTTAAAGGTGTCTCTCACCGGCTTTCTCTCCAAGTTTCTTTGCTTTCTGGAGAATGCGGAGTAAGCAACTCTGTTCTGCCATGTCCTTCTGTGGTGGTCCTCTCTCGGACCCAGCCCACCATAGCAGGTCTCTGAAACTATGAGAGAGATTAAACTACTTTCAGTTGAACTGGTCGGGTAGTTCAATGACAGGAAACTTGATTAATAACTTCCCTTCATCTTTTTATTTTTTTAAATATCATTTTTCCCACCAAAAAAACCTTTATTCTGGGTTAACAATATCCTGTTAAGTCCACAGGAAGGTCAAATCTGCTATGCTGTGATCTTTGTTGATAGAAAGACTTGATTTCATTAAAATCAAATAAAATCGAAATGATTTTCTATAGGTAAATCTTTCAAAGGAAATGTGAGACTGTCAAATTTTTTGTGTGATGTTTAACCAGAATTATAATAAATGAAATAATGTTCAAAGTTCAATAAGTTATAAGGATTAACTGCTGCAGAGTGTGTAATTTGTTTCCAGCCATAAATTTGATTTCTCATTTAAAAATGAGAAGTTTAATATACTTGCAACGTTCTCACATGAGAACTGATTTACACAAATTAGCTGAGGCTTTGAGAAATTAAACAATTTTGTTAGCTTTATCCTGAGTAAATGACAAACGAGGGACATGGTACTAATTATAAGTAGACCTTGTTAGATACATGCAGGGAGGTGCTGGATAAATGGGCTCTGAGGAGCTCACTTTACATAGAATCAAATGTTACTTTACTGTGAATAAATACAAAAATTTACAGTCATCTTTTTACAATTTTCTATATATAACATCACACACACACACACACACACACACACACACACACACACACACACTCACACTCACCACAGAAGTGTAAGTACTCAGAAACTTTCCTTGCATCTATTGAATTTGTCCACCAGATGGCATTGTTAGTTCACAGGTCATCATATATTTTTGTAAAAGTTCTTGGAAAATTTTGACGTTCTTTATACTGCAGTTACGTATATCCATGCCTGAAATGCATTGTTTCCATGTATGATGATATTCTTTTCCCTATTCTCAAATAAATTTTTACCAAAAGATACAATATGTTGCTTAGCTCTGTTATTTTGAGTGAGGTATTGTGAAACTAGAGGGTAAGAAAGAGAAGCTAGAGGTATATGCCTGTAATCCCAGCCATTCCTGAGGTTGACAGAAGAGCCCAAAGCTTAAAGTCATTGTGGACAACTTGACAAGAGCTTTCTCAAAATTAGAAAATGAGAGTATTGAGGATGTAGCTCAGTGTGAGTTTCTGGGTTCATTTTTCTTTACTGAGCACACTCATGTATAGTCAACACACACACACACACACACACACACACACACATACACACACAGAGGGAGTGCAGAGAGACAGAGACAGAGACAGACAGACAGAGACAGAGACAGACAGACAGAGACAGACAGACAGACAGACAGCCTGGGAAGAATTTTCCAGTTTCATAATATTCCTAGTTCCTCAAAAATAATACAGCAGGCCACACTGGCACCTTGGGCTGCAGGAAGGGCGTTTGGGTGTTTAAGAAGCAGGGGGAATGAGGGACACTTTGACCAAGCACCTTTATTGTGGTTTCTGCTGAAAGGAAAGGGTAAAACAGGAAAGCACATTAAGATTGCCTAAATTTTTAGTGTGTTTTGGAATTAAATTATTGTCCCTTCTCATCTGGTATCCATCCCTGTCAAAACAAGGGGGGTGGAAAAGAGATGACCAGGTAGAGCTATTCACAGAGAACTCACTGGCAGAAGCTCAAAACTAGATCAAGCTCTGTATTAAATGAGAATAGGCTAAAAGATTCAAGGTGAACATAGGCACTTCTATCAAAATTTAAATTATAAAATATATCCTTATCTTTGAGCTTCTTATGCTTTCCTCTTGAATTTTTATATGCTTTTGTCCCATTTTTAATTATTTTACTATTGAGATTCACAATATTAACTTGATTATCTGTTACATAAAAATATGCACATTGATTGTCACTGGCTTTTCCTGAACCCTCACAAATCAGAAACAGGCCTTACACTCATGCAGAAAGTCTTCAAAGGCAAGGTCTCGGTGAAAGGTCCCCACGCTGGCCACCATGACTGTGTTACAGATGTGCCAGAGGGTGCACTGAGATCTTTCCCACTGTGACAGCTTAGAGTTCCCTCCTGGTGACAACAGAGTTCCCAAAGCGGCTCCCGAACACTTCTGGTGGATTTGCCTGAGGCAGACAGACTCTCTCATAAACCATCCTGACTGACTCGTCCTTTGGCAACGAGCAGAAAAGCAAGAATAGAAACAGTAAGTAGAGAGAGTCTTATTCTGGGAGAATACTCAGGAAGCAGGAAACATTTTCTTGCAACTTACAAATAGGTGTTTCAGAAGCAGCAAGATAAGCCCAAGTGGAATAAATTGCTCAACCAGTTCCAGGATGAACTAAACATGTACAAAAATACTTTGGCAGATGCAAAATACTAAGCAGTTTTATTATAACTGCAACATTCCTGTTCCTTCTTTTTTTAGTACTTTGCGACAGAAATAAAATCAGAATCTACTTTTCTCTACATTAAACATTGCATGTTTTATAAGTAGACTAGCTGGTTTTGATAAAGTATGTTTAGTTATACTTCAAAATACATTACACATCTCAGCTTTCAAACTGAATTAGTTTTTGAAACGCTTACTTTGTTAGCACCTGTCAGATTTTGTACATTAAATCCAAAACTTCTTTCCTTGACTCTCATCTCCTTAGGAATAATAATTATCTATTATGAATTTTATTTTTATTACAACTATGTGTTTTAAGACTTTGTTGTCATTGCATAATCAACTTCTAATATGTTTCCTGACCATCAAATTTTTCCTTAGGTTTATTATTAATATATTGTTTGGTCATCATGTTATATTTCCAACTATTTGGCATAGGGTCAGTAATTAATTTTGAATGAATGAAAAAAGTTCATATCTTATCATTCTAATAGATGCAATGGAAACTGTATAAAAATCAACATATAATTATGATTGAAAATGTAAAATGACTCTGATTATTGTCCTGACCTGGAGTTTCAGCATTAGTTTTTAACAGGAGGTAAAATGGCCATGGAGACAATATCCAAGAATATATAGCGAACAATATCAGACTAGAGATTTGTATTACAGAAAAGTAAAATTATTGCACTGAGATGAAAATACAATTAGTAGTTGGTTTGTGAAAGATAAATATGAGAGCAACCTTACGAGGGTACTCCAAAACTTCCCAAAGTAAGAGGCATGAACCAACAGAGTCACCCCTTGTTATCTGTGGGGAATTAATTCTAGGGCCTTGCAGATGCCAAAATATGTATATGCTCTAATTCCTCTTATAAAATGGTATAGTATTTACATGTTACCTATACACCTATTCTGTGCATTTTTCCAGCTTCACTATTGTACTTAAGTCTTATAAACTATAATTACATAGCAAAATGTTACAATCATTACAAATGTGACTATATTCATTGTTTTTGGTTCTTGCTAATATTTTAATTTTTCCTGTTTTATTTATTGTTAATTAATAATGAATGACTGATTCAAACAGATTAGAGATGGGTGCTCCATAAATAAGATATATATTCTAAATTTATGGTATTTGTTTTTCTCTTCATCTCATATGAAGGAGGCATAGATGCCATTGTCCTGAAAATAAATGATACAATCATAATTTGGAAAACACTGACAAAGAAGAAAGAGAACAGACCGGTAATGAAAGGCAGGGAGAGGCTAGTTTGTCAGTGGACATATCCTTAAAAATAATGACTTTTCAGGAGTACTGATTGATGGCAAATTCAAGAAATACTCAAATGGATTCCTTGTATTTCTAATTTATGCCACAGTTTCTCGGGGTTTCCTCCTGCAGCTATAAACGATATTTTATTTTTAAATCAGTATGTCTTACATGTCTTCTTTTCTCATTTCTTGTGGATTTGAATATTTCTGTACTAGTGGATCATTCTCCTACCACCCTCACTACTTTTGCTAAAGCCAAGGCCAAATTATTAATGCATCTTTTAAATGACAATATTTCATTGCAGAATAATTACTTTTTCATCCTCAACAGTAAATTTTCTTTTAAAACACTATCTATAGTGTGAAATTGAGTAGACATCTGATGGAGCTCAACCCATTTATTTCTCCCCTCAAAAATTCATTAAATTTGAGTCACATTGAAATCTGTACTGACATTAAGTAATGCGTTGTACTGCTTTAAATTGCTTTTCTACTTACACATTATCTGTGTAGAAAAACATCTCAGAATATTCTTCATTTTGTGCCTGTACCTTATGATACACACACAATCTGTGTGTGTGTGTGTGCGTGTGTGTGTGTGTGTGTGTGTGTGTGCATGCTCTTATGTTGGTCGAAATTTTCAACAAAATAGCTTGCTGTGTTGAAATTTATTTTATTGTATAAAATTATCTCAATTATGCAGAAAGTTCCAGTTCTGTGTTTGACTTTTAATTAGCATATTCTAAAAAGAGAACTTAATCCTAGCAGGAATATAAGGGTATTGATTATCTGCCACCTATGCCACAGGGTCAAGTGTAATGTGGATGCTGTTTGTATAAACATAAATTCCTGCAAAAGCATTGAAATCTGCCACAATTATTGATTCCTATTTTAAAGCCCATTGATTAGAGCAGAAAAATTATTAGGATGGATTTAATACTTGCTTACTATGACTTGTAGTAAATAGCTAAGTATTGAAGAGATATTCATAAGACTGCACTTTATGCATACTAATACAAGAACACAACGTGTGTAAAATGCAATGAATGTGTATATTAGATATGGCATGTATACCGCCTGTCCTGGGCAATTATTTTTGATGAATTGCTAGAGAGCTGGAGGCAAATTGTGCATAGGTACACAGTTCTTCTGTGGAACTCATACAGCAAAAGCTGTGATGTATGAAATATTATCATAGAAACAACTGGGGTTTATCTTTTTAAAAACCTCCCTAGGACACTAAGAGCATTAGAGTATAAGATACGCTCTAGATTCCTATGTACAACCATAAAAGTAATACTTCATCACAGATGGGATCTTAAAATGTGTCTCAATTGGAAAATACAATAAATGTGATCTGAAGGCTTAGATCTATGGCTTTGGAACTAACCAGAGTATGGGTTAGTATTAGTTAGTTAGAATTGGGTATATCTTAACTTTCTTGTTACTGTGCTGTTATCTTTGGATTTTACACACTTTCTCTTGGTTACTGTCTGATCTCTATCTGATGCTGATTTTAAAATTTCTTATGATTCTACAAAGGAAAGGAAGAAATCTATATTCCATCTTTAAGAAAAGCATCTAAAGGTGATTCTAGGACACTGAGTAGCCTTAGAATCTCATGACTTCATTTACACCACTTCTATGATCCTTTCTGTTATTTCTTGTGGATAATATCAATTGAAAAAGACAACATTGAGCAAGTTCTTTGTTAAAGATTCATATCCTTTTTTTTTTTTTTGAGACAAGGTCTTGCTTTGTAGTTCAGGCTGGTCCTGAACTCAGCCTCAAACTCAACAATCCTCTTAACTCCTGAGTGCTGGGGTTACAGGCATGAGCTACCACACCCAGCACTGTGGTATGTGGTTCTGATTGCTGGTAGGCATGAGTCTCCACATCCAGCATTGTTGTATGTGGTTACTGGGGATCGAACCCTGGCCCTTGCACTTGTAAGGCAGGTGCCAGAACCATTGAGCTAAATCCTTGGCCTCTATATCCCTAAGTTTGTAAAATAAGAGTATATATGTATAGTTATTTATAGTAATTGGTTTAAATTATCTATGAAGTTCTAGTAAGTTATACTACCCAATACTATGCAGGCCTTACTTAACTTGATTAGTAGCTCAATAAATTTAAATTTGAAGTAAAATTTTGAGTCTTATGTTTGCATAATGTTTGATATCTTTGAAACAGTTAAATAACTGGTTGCTATGTACTTGTTTGGCCTGAAACTTAATGTATTATAATCTCAAATATTTTAAAAGATTTAATTTGCTTGTTGTTGAGTGATTTTTATTTCTGTGTACTCCACATCATGATGGTTAATCTTGATCTTCATTGTAAACTTGACTGAAACTTTGAGAATTGCCTAGAAAATTAATAAAACACAAATTTTCATCCTTAGTGTCCCCTGAGTATGTTTCAGAGGAAGCTTGTAAACAGGACAAAAAGCTGAATTTCTTTAATGTGGCTGACGTTCTCCAATAATGTGGAATCTGAATTAATCAAAAATCGAAAGAGAAATTGTCTATAACTCCCCTTCAGTTTCCCTGTCTTCCCCTCATCTCTTCCTTTTCCACCTAGCTATAGAAATTACTGGGATCCCCTTTGTGGACAAATGCTCAGATAAGCTAACCACAGCTTATCATAAATAAACCTTTCCTCTTTAAGTTGTTTTTTTCAAGTATGTTGCCCCATGCCTACCATGCAAGCACAAGGGTCTGAGTTTGATCCCCGGTACTACAAAAAACAAAACAAAACAAAACAAAACACTCTCAGGTATTCTGTAACACATGTATAAATATTCCCAGTTTCATAGCTTTAAAAATCATTCTTTTAAGGAAAAATCACAAAATGTGGAGGCATCATCAACAGCCAATCTCTGAAGTCAGGCAGACGTTTTTTAGGAGTAGGAAAGTTTATTGAGAGATAGCTTATCTCCAAGAGAGACAGAAGACGGACTTGAAGTAGGTTGTCCACCCACACAGCTTCACAATGTGTATTTATGGATCAAAGCTATGAGCTGGGTTCAAGGTGGGACAAAACTATAGTTAACCAGTAACACTGCAATTATGGTCACTTAGGTAATATTGGTCCAATAAGAAAACACTAGCTGGACAAAACCATACCCAACCAATAAGATTATAATGAGTATATAATCATTTAGGTAATATTGATTAAATGGGGATCCAATGGGAAAGCAAGTAACATAGTGATCATACAAGAATTTTCATCAGCCATCTTTCCTAAAAGGAGTGGGTTAAGATCTTGGTCCCTCACTCAGGTGATTGATAATTATTTAGAATATCAATCTATTTATCTTACATGAGTGTGGTATTTTTCTCTCACTTTACGGTGCTGGACTTCAGTGTATGTGTCTAAATTTTCTTCCATGTTGGCTTTTCACAGGCTGGTCCTATCTAACTGCCTACAAAGTATCTAATTAACGTGCTTATCTATAATATTCTTCCTCTGAAGAAGAAACCTGAAATGTTATGAGGGGGCAAAGTGTGAAGACCATTTGAGTTGCTTCCAGCTGATGAGGGTCATTGATTGTTCTTATAGGCAGTCAGAATTACTCTACAGAAGGTCTACCTAAAAGCCCAGGATAGGCAGCAGGTGTTGTCATCTTTGGTAGGAATATAGCTTTGAGGCTAGAAGAAACAAAGCCAAAGAAACAGTTACGAATACATGGGCCAAATAATAAGATCAGAAGGATTATTATGAATATAGCCAGAAATAATTTCCATCAGGATGGACCTCCTAAAAAGAGGATAAACAGGTCCAGAGGACTTCAGAAGTCATACTGAAGTTTAACAGTTATGAATTTTTTACAAGGTTGATCTGGTTGATCCTGTTCTTTCATGTCCTGGATCTTTGATCTTGAGGATCCAAGGCCAAAGTATTGGCTGTTTTTTTTTTTTTTTTAGCCTAGTTACATCTGTAGTTTTGATCTCCAAACTTTAGTTGTTGAACACCCAGAAGAGAATATCAGTGGCATAAGTAGTGCGGTATGAGCAGTCAGCTTGAGTTTTATAACTTTTTATGGACAGTAAGCACTTGTGAAACATAAAGGACAGTTAGAAGCCTGTTATTTATTACCAACCATGGTTGTTTTAGTAGTTGAATTCTTGCAGAATGTTAACAGATGAAAGTTATATATCATATAAAGAAACTAGATGAAGAACCACACAGTATTTTAGCATGACAATCATGGTGACGTTACCTTGTAACACTTACACACCCATCTTAGTCAAACACTTCCATCTGACCCCAACACATAATGAAAACTGTTATTTAATTTGTTATTCTTCAATAGAATATGATATAAAGAGAACATATGTATTAGCCTATAAATGTACCTTAAAAGTTCATAATGTCTAGCCTCTAATTTTAGTGTGTGACATTGTTTACACCATCTGGCATCTGAGCATTCTTAAGTTTAGTGATGTAAAATACATACATAAATATACATATATATTTGTATATATGTATATATATGTATATATGTATGTATATATATATATATATATATATATATATATTACATAAGTTTTAAAAAACCTATGATTAGAATGACGATCGCATTCTGGCTTGACATATACCTCTTATTATAAGTAGCTTGAGTATAAAAGAAAGGCAGATATATACCTGAGTCAATAAAAGTTCATTATCATAAACAATATCCTAGAAAACTTGTACACCCAGAAGGCATGAATGTATTAAGTACACCATAAAATAACAGTGAGTATCACAGCTATATGAAATCCTTTTATACAGAGAACATTTTTAATAAAAAATGTTTTCCCACAGAAAACTTAGCTGTATGATCATGATCTATGTATATATATCACAATAATGTGTTTAGCAATGTATTTTCCATCTGGCTATGGGAATTATTGGAGTTCCCTTTGTGAACAAAGACTAGAATGAATATTTCCAGGCAGTCACTAATTTATTTACCAAAGGGAGTCCCATGCAGTAGTTTTATTTCCTTGAGGTTTGAGGGCCAGTGGACTGAAGGGAGGGTATCTGGTCAGAACAAAGTCTATCACACACCAGCTCTAAATGGCAGGCTATGTGTCCTCAGGTGCACAGCAGTGGCCCCCTACAGGTCCATCCTAAATTCACTTCTTTATTTATGACAAATTTTTAGATGAGCGATGAGAGCCAGATCGTAATAATGAACATATTATTTTTGACCAATCAAAGATTCTCAAGTTATTATACATAAACAACAACATGTTTTTGTTTGTTTGGTTGCAGTACCAGGGACCAAATTCAGGCCCTTGAGCTTCCAAGGTCAGCATAGTACCACTTGAGCTAAATCTCTAGCCCATAAACTAAAATATGTTTGAAATTACATATTAAACTTATGTTTATTTCCTGGTAATCATAATCTCCATGTGGGTAAACTATAAAATTCAAAGACAAACAAAAAGGATGAAGAAGGCTGATCAAAATCTTATTTTATTCTAGTTACCAAGTAAAAATGTGGATGCAAGTTGATAACTGATTGCTACTTTTCTCAGCATAGGACAAAACAGAAGTTTTTTTAACTCCCAGAAAAGAATGGTCTGACTTACAAAGGATTCGAAAATGAATTCCTAACAAATTGGAGAAAAGTTTAAGGGGAATTTCTAACTCATTAGCAAAGCAAAATTCCAAATAAAGTTTAAGCCATTTAAACATCCAAGAAAAAAATTTACCTATAGCACTCCACAGGCAAGTCCCAATGTCCACAAACAATCAGCACAGGTATATTTCTCCCTTACACACAAAATGATGAAGATCATGCCTGGGAAGGGAGAGAAGGTTCAGGTAGTTTTTCATCTATCAAGGATTTTCTTTTTATATCTGACATGGGATCCTATCATACTAGTATAGAAAGCAGTCCAAACCTATAGCTCAGCTCTCAGGGAGACATAAGAAAGGGTTCAGATGACATCATTTCAGATCACTCAAGTGACAGAAAGACCTCACTGACGACCCTTAGATAGTGATGAGATGTGGAGATTTTCTACTGATTATGTGGATGGACTGTTGGTAGTTGGTGTCTTCTCAGTACACCTGGGCCTTCTGAGTAGCCCTGGCTATGACTTCTCAGATGTGCCCCCAGTTTCCACGAGTTCCATGTAATCAGAGATCTGTCTTCAGTAGGAACTCAGTTGCCTATCTGATCAACATTCTACCCACCTTTGCCATCAGTGTGAGTGAGGATTCACCAGAGGCCAACTGGAGAACCCTGTTCATTGCTTTGAGATCGGCAGCGGTGCTAAAGGCAATTACTAGCTGGCAGAGTCACCACTAGTTGTTTAACATTCTACAAGAAACATATAAAGGCCTGAACTGTCTTTACCACAGTTTCATAAGAGAAACATTTTATAGCATTTTTAAGCAACTAAGTCCAAATGCATCACAAAATAAAATGCAAAACAAAATAAAAATAATTTTAACAAAGCACACTGCATCAGAAAGTTAAGAAATATCAAAGTTGGGCTGAGGATTTAACTCAGTGGTTCTGGCACTTGCCTTACAAGTGCAAGGGCCTGGGTTTGACCCCTGGTAACTACATACAACCGTGCCGGGTGTGGAGACTCATCCCCACCAGCAATCAGTACCACATACCACAGTGCTGGGCATGGTGGCTCATGCCTATAATCCCAGAACTCAGTAGGCAGAGGCAGGAGGATTGCTCTGAGTTTGAGGCTGAACTCAGGACCAGCCTGAACTACAAAGTGAGATCCTATCAAAAAAAAAAAAAAATCAAAGTCAGAACCTATGGAAGAAGACTCTTACCTCTGCCCAGTAATCTCAGTGGAAGTCCTCCAAAAGGGTATAGAAAGAAGAGATATAACTTTCAAACCTGCTAGATATCAGAAATGTAAGTTTGTGATCTGTAAAACTGAAGAATGAATTCTAGGAACCATGGAGGTTTATAGTAGGAAAAGTTTCTATAAGTACTGCATACTAACTGTTTGTGCCCTCCTCCAAATTTAAAGACCCAGTTCAAAAATGGGCATCTAAAATGAACAGACATTGTTCAGATGAAGAAGTAAAGGCAGCAAAGAAAAATCTGAAGAAATGTTCAACATCATTGGTCATTTGAGAGATGCAAGTGAAAACAGCATAGATTCCATCTCACTCCAGAAAGAGTGGCTGCTATCATCAAATCACCCAACAACAAATGGTGGCCAGGCTGTGGGGAGACAGGAACCCTCCTCCACTGGTGGGGATGTAGACTGGTGTAACCACTGTGGAGATTAATGTGGAGATTCCTCAAAAAACCAAGACTTGAGGTCCCATTTAATTCAGCTATTCCTCTGCTAGGTATATACATGAAAGAATTAAAAGCATCATATCACAACAACACATGTACACCTATGTTTATAGCAGCTCAGTTTGTGATAGCTAAATCTTAGAAACATCCCAAATACCCATCAATAGGAGCTGGATAAAAATGTGGTTTTTCTATAAAATGAAATATTAGTCATAAAGAATGGTAAGTTTGAATCATTTATACTCAAATGAATGTATCTTGAAGAAATACTCATAAGTGAAATAAATAGGACACATATGTGTAAGTACCCTATCTTTTCTCTGGTATGAAATACCGAAGGTGTAAATGAATGACAAGACACATGATAGGTAATGTAAAACAGGAAGAAAATATGCAAAAGGAAAAGGGAAAAGTGAGTAGTAAAGAAGGTAAAGTAAAGAAGGGAAAGAAAAAACTTGGTTAAAATAAAGGAAACAAAGCATATATATATACATACATACATACATACATACATACATACAGAGTGGGGGTTGTAGGGAAGGCAGGAGAAAAGGGGAAAAATTTAAATCAAGATGTGTCATGTATAGGTACAAATTTTCAATGTTAAATGTGATCATATTATATGTATAATATGTACCAATAAAATCAATGGAAAAAATGACTATAAAAATTTTATTGAGTGAGACAGAGGACTTGAAAGTGGATTGCCCCAAGCTGACTGTTTTTTCCACCTATTCCCACTGACAGACTGTAAGCAAGCCAACCAATTTCTATAAGGTTATATCCTTCATTGTTAAATGAGGATGATGAAAGATACAAGATTTATATATTATTTTGTATTCATATGGGTAGCTAATACAGTGATAGCTTTGCCCCATAAGTGAGAAATGTCAATTTTTCACTAATACTATCAGTTCTATTATTATCGCATTAGTAATAGCAACCTGGTTCCACTAAGATGGATTCAATATTAGTAAATTGGCTATAAGTCTTTACAGCTTGATACACGTTTGCTTTGAACTCTGAAAAATATTGAAATCATTACCATTTCCTGCCTGACAGTTTCTGTTGTTCAGATCGGACCACAGCACCTTACATCTTCTGCTCTGGATTTTAAGGGCTGAAATCAAGGTTGAACAGCTTGTGATCTGACCTAGGATGCAGGGTTTCTGATCAAGCTCTTCCCAATTGTGGCTCACAGTCATTCCCTTGTAGTATAGAACTAAGGTCCCTGTTTCCTAGCTAACTTGAGCAGCAGAGCTCATGGGGAGACGAGAGGACGCCACTGTGAAGCATCCTGGCTGCCAGCAGTGTGGCTTGCAATACTGATGCTGCTTCCTTCAGGTCCACTGAGAGGCTGCTGGTGCATCTTGTCACTTACGCACTCAGATGCCTAAGTCTCCTCCAGGAAAATTTCTCCTTTTAACTTCACAGCCAACTGATGGTGGAATTGAATTGTCTCTCAAGACTTTGTTAGTTCATATAATGTTAACAGTCAGGGCAGTGATGTCCCATCATGTCATAGGTTCCATCTAGAACTCAAGAGAACTATGCAGGCAGTAGGTGTCTTGGGGACCATTTTATAGTTCAGCTTACCACAATTTTATTTAGTAACAAGTATATCATTAAAATGATTGATATTATCTAGATTCATCAATAATCTTTACGTAAAAATAAGTGATCACATGAACAACATTGGAATAAATTTCCCTGAGCATTACAGAGGCATTTGCAGTCCATGTCGGTGTCCAGAACAGATATCAATGTGAATTTTAAATGGGAAAAGAATGATAAAGGAGCCAGGGATTTGGCCTTGTGGCACTGTGCCTGCCTGGCAAGTGCAAGGTCCATAGTTTGATCCCCAGTGCCAATCAGTCAATCAATTAGCTAATCAATATTAAAAATAAGTAAAGGAATGATAAGGCAGGAGCAGACAAAACTGGAACCAATCTTCCTAGAAAGAAGCTTAGAGAAAAAAGTGAAATTCAAGAACAAAATTGAATTCATGTTCAGGGAGTCGTTTTGGTCTCCTAAAAATTATGAATTCTACAAATATATATAAGGGATGTGTCTATGAGTCCTACATAATCTGGCACAAAAGGAAATATTTGCAAATAAAAATATTCCTTAAGATACAAAAGAGAAAATAATTGGTTGATTTCCACCTGCAAAATGGGGTACAGACTTCAAGAGAGTATTTGGATTCAAAATATTTCATTTTTAATTAAATAATTTCAATATTTATCGAGCCTCAGAAGTTAAGAGAAAAAAGTGAAGTTTAGAAATATTGGATGAAAGGGTAAAACAGTCCAATTTAACTACATATGAATAAATATTCTGGATCAAATTAAATTTCATGTTTGACAAACATTTACAGTAATTACATGAGTTCATAGTTTTACATAAAATTGTATAGTAAATAAAAGTGTCTTTTAAAGTTAGCTTAATGTAGGGCTGGGGATTTAGCTCAGTGGTTCTGGTGCCTGTCTGGAAAGCACATGGACCCGGGTTCGATCCCCAGTAACCACATACAATACTGGGTGTGGAGACTCACCCCAGCAGCAAACAGTACCACATACCACAGTGCTGGGTGTGGTGGCTCACGCCTGTAATCCCAGCACTCAGGAGGCAGAGGTAAGAGGATTGCTGTCATGTGAGTTTGAGGCTGAGCTCAGGACCAGCCTGAACCACAAAGTGAGACCCTGTCTCAAAAAACAAAAACAAAAAAAAGTTTAAAATACTTTAAGAAAAAGCTGGGGATTTAGCACAGTGTTTCCAGTGCATGCCTTGTAACTGCAAGGGCCCTGGTTCAATCCCCAGTAACTACATACAATAATGCCAGGCCTGGTGACTCACGCCCACTAACAATCAGTACCACATACTCACGCCTGTAATCCCAGCACTCAGGAGGCAGAAGCAGGAAGATTGCTGTGAGTTGGAGGCTGAGCTCAGGGTCAGCCTGAACTACAAAGCAAGACCCTGTCTCAAAAAAAGCCCAAACAAAATAAAACAAATACCATAAGAAATCATAAAGGGAGTGTTCTTATTAGTGTATTTTCTAGATGCATATCATATACCATTAGGCCAGAGTTTTATCTCCATAACCTCAATTCTAATTCCTGTGGATCTTAGCATCTGTGTTTTATGAATGATGAAGCTAATTAGAATTGCCTCTGTGCATATCATAAGGCAGACCCCTTCTTCTCATGAGAGGAAGCTAGAGCCACATCTGTTTCACCTCTTCCAGAACCTCCTCTTCCCCTTTCTGATGGTCCCTGTTAAATGTAGAGTTAAGAGAGGTCAACTAAACCTCACATATGTGGAGGTGCTTAACCACTTTATTAATGAATGAAACACCATTTTAATTTATTAATCATAAATAATAAAATATTTTAAAATGAGAAATACCTTTTAAAATTAAATTATAACTTTCAAACACACTGCTTTCATTTATCAATCATAAATAATAAAATAATTTTAAAATGAGATACTGTTTTCATTTTTCAAATATAAATAACTTTTTCCTAACTCACATCAGATAGTTGTTTTTTAAATTTATTCATTTATTTATTACAAAGTTTCGCTTTGCAGTTTAGGCTGGTGCTGATCTGAGATTCAAACTCAGCAATCCTCCTGCCTCGGCCTCCCAAGTGCTGGGATTATAGTTGTGAGCCACTACACCTGGCACTATAGTAGGTGGTACTGATTGCTGGTGAGTGTAAGTCACTATGCCCCACATTGGTGTATGTGGTTCAAGGGATTGAACCCAGGCCCTTGCAGTTGCAAAGTAAAAACTAGAACCACTGAGCTAAATTCTCAGCCCTCAAATGAGATATTTTGTAGTGTAGCTGATTCTCAAATGAAAATAGAGTGAACTTTTACTTCATTTAAATGCCTTTACTTATATTTTGAAAACATGGACAAAAATATGGAATAACACAATACCTAGAGCCTAATATCCTTTTTGGTTTTGACTAATTTTCCTTGACTGCCAAGAAATCTGAAGGGCTTGGGATGTAGCTTGGGAATTGTAAGGTCCTGAGTTCAACCCCAGGTATAAAAAACAAAAACAACCCTGAGAACACCTTTAATCAACAGTTTACAGACATAATTGTTGGATGAACACTGAGGACACTAGTATATGAAATCTTTCATTTACCTAGTTATCCTAATGCCAAAAAGACAAAAACTTCAGGTTTTGAGTAAAAATTAGAATACTTAGGAGACTCTCCAAGAGATGCTGGTAGGAGAAAAGGAAAATGACTTAGAGGACTGGAAGGAGTAAAGGCAGCATTGAGAACCAGCTGTTGCTGTGGACTAAACACTCTCTTTATCATCCTAAGGTCAGAGGGACCCGGCCCTTTACCGCTAGCTTCTTTCAGCCATTGGCATGGAAAGTTTCCTTTAAGGTATTGATGGTCTGAGGTATTGAAAGCTTGGAGATATTGTTCAGGAGGCACTGGACAGGGTGATTCGCTCTGACTACTTCTTTCACAGACTAAAGCACAACTTTTAAACCTGTGGATGAGAGGACAGACAGATGGCACATACCAGAGAACATTTCCATGTGAAGAGATATGCACACAACCATTCAGTAGGTACCAAAGGTAAGGGATACAAAGGTAAGGGTACAGTAGTGATACAAAAGGTAAGATTCAAAGGATACGAATGGAGTTTTACTAACGTTTTTACAATGTTAAATGTTTTACAATGTTTTCTGTTTGGTTTCAGGTTGCTTCCCTCTTTTTTTTTTCTTAAATCTTTATTGGTACATTATGAATACACAACATGATCGCATTCAACATTGAGAGTTTGTACCAGAATATGACAAGACTTGATTCTCATTTTTTCCCTTTTCCCCCCACCCTACAAACCTCCACTCCCTATATACATAATTTGTTTCCTTTTTTCTTTATTATTACCACATTCATTTTCCGCTCATTATTTATCCTTATACTCTCTTCATTTTTAAATATTTTCAATTTCACAATATCAACTATACACACTACAAATCACTTACAAGTTCATTTTCTCATACCAGAAAAAAGATATGATATTACACATCTGTGACCTTTTTATTTCACTTATGGGGATGTCATTAAGGTACATCCATTTGAGTAGGAACGGCTCAATCTTACATTTTTAGTGGCAGAGTAATACTCCATTCTATAAAAGAACCACATCTTCTCTATCCAGTCTCCAGCTGATGGACATTTTGGTTGTTTCCAAGATTTAGCAATCACAAACTGAGCTGCTATAAACATGGGTGCACATATGTCCCTGTGAAAGAAATCTTTTAATTCCTTTGTATATATACCTAGCAGAGCAATGGCCGAGTCAAATGGGATCTCCAATCCTAGCTTTTTGAAGAATCTCCACAGAGGTTGTATAGTTCTACATTCCCACTAAAAGTGGAGAAGCGTTCCTTTTTCTCCACAGCCTCGCCAACATTTGTTGCTGGCTAATTCTGAAATAGCAGCCATTCTTTGTGGAGTGAGATAAAATCTCAGTGTTGTTTTCATCTGCATCTCTCGAATGACTAATGATGTTGAGTATTTCTTCCTATACTTGTTTGCTGCTCTTACTTCTTCCTCTGAAAAGTGTCTGTTCATTTCAGATACCCATTTTTGAATTGGGTCTTTAAATTTGATTTTTTTTGTAGCCCTTTGTCTGAGGAACAGCTGATAAAGAATTTTTCCCGCATTGTTGGTTGCCTTTCACTCTGTTGGTAGTTTCCTTTGCTGTGCAGAAGCTTTTTTAAAGGATTAGGTCCCATTTTTTGATATCTTCTGCCAATTCTTGTGCTATGCAGATTTTGTTCAAGAAGTCTTTCCCTAAGCCAATGTCTTCAAGAGTTTTACCTAACCTGTTTTGCAGTAGATTTACAGTGTCTGTTTTAATATTTAGGTCTCTTATCCACTTTGATTTTAGCTTGGTACACGGTGAAAGAGCTAGGTCTAGCTTTAGTCTTTGGCAAGTTAGAGCCCAGTTTTTCCAGCACCATTTGTTAAAGAGGCTATCTTTCATCCATTGAGGATTTTTGGCTCCTTTGTCAAAGATGAGGTGGCTCAGTGTATCTGGAGTAGTTTCTGGATCTTCTAGTCTACTCCATTGATCCTCAGGTCTGTTAATTTGCCAGTATCAGGTTGCTTCTCTTTATGGCTCATTAAATGGTAGTCTGAACTGAATGACAAGTATATCAAACACTATGAGGTCATCATATTAATATTTTATAAAGAGTATGTAGTAATATGAAAATACGCTATTACATAAAAGATTTATTGTTATTTTGGAACATCATATATCTTCTACTTTTTAGTACTATATTTTATATTGAATATGTAGGCATTTCTTTTGTATTAAAACTAAAAATTTAATCTTTCAGTTTCATGATGAGAAGAGCAAGTTAAAATTTGACCTATTACTTTTCTTTCTTTCTTTCTATCTTTCTTTCTTTCTTTCTTTCTTTCTTTCTTTCTTTCTTTCTTTCTTTCTTTCTTTCTTTCTTGTATCAGGGATTGAACTCAGGTCTTGGGCTTTCAAGGTAGGTGTGATACCACTTGATCTAAATCTGCAGCCCAGAAGTCATATTTTAAGACATTTTGATGTGCTCTCATCAATTGTGTTTTCAAGGACTAGCAAATAACATTTATATATCAAGACAAAAGTACAGATAGATTTCATGAAGTAAAATGTTTGTTGATTGAATACTTATTAATTTGAGAAATTTCACACAGTCAAAATAATATTTAAATATTTTAATATCTGATTATAAGAATGAAAAAATAATGAATTATAACCCAGAAGGGTAAAATTTCTACTGTGTACACTAGGTTTGTTGGTCATTTTATCTACCCAGATGCCAAGAAGAGCAACAGGTAAGACACTGAGAATTTGCACAGTCTTCACCCATGGTTAGCTGGCATCCATGTTCCTTGCAGTTGTCCTATTGGAAATATTACTCTGTTATCATTTTCTCTGACAGAGTGGGAGGCTGAGTCTCATGGTTTGATCACTTATGTAAAGCAGTGTGTTTGTAATCTATAACCAGAAATTAAGTTGTATAAACACAAATACAGACACACACACATATTCTTGTATATATATATATTTCTAGTATATGATGGGATTCTAACAAGTAACAAACTAGGTAAATACCACATATCAGATTTTAGCCAAGAAGAGACACAGAATCATTTTTTGCCACAAACCTGTGGACCCTTTTGCATCCATGAGTTAGGTACACAAGAGAGTTCCCAGTTTCGTCAGTCTAATGGAAAATCATTCTGCCTAGCCCTAATGTGGTAGTCATCATGCATAGACTTACATCTCCCAACTGAGCCAATGCAATTTGTGTGTGGTTAGTTTTAGACTAAACACGTAGATGCTGATCATTTGACAGCATTTTTTCCTCCCAGCCTACAAGGTGAGTGCCCTGCAGCCCCACGGTGCCTGTAGGCTTTCCTGATTGGATCACACTGTCAGGTACAAAGCTTTTTGGAAGACACGGGGTGAGAAATGTCCAGTTCTGTGCTTTAGCAGGCTTATTTTTTCAGACCATTCTTACAATCAAAACTTATTTCAAGGGAGAATTTTAAAAGAAAATAAGTGAATGCATCATAAATAGAATTTAATTTCCTAAAGGAGAATATTTCAAAAATGACAATTATCTAAAACTGCAAAATTCAATAATCATTAAGTAGGTTTCAAGCTTTTGATATTAAATAGATCAACAGGATCTAAATAGCACCAGAAATAATGAAAAACTTTCAGAGCTAACATAACATTTTTGGTTATATCAATATTTCAAAATTCCATGAGATGGCAAAAATCAAAATAACAAATTATCAACACTTCAGCTTGAGAACGTGAAAAGAGTGATTAAATATGCACAATAACAAGAATGAAAATCAAGTCCAGCCTGTGTAGAGGACATTTATTGTTCTCCAGGCCTTATATGTCATCAAAATTGGAAAAAAATTAAGTCAAAGATATTTCTGATCACTTTCAATAATTGCTTTAAGTTTTCCAATTTTCTTTCTGGTTTTATTTTAAGCAAGCAAAGAAGCAGAAACTGTTCTAATTCTCAAAGTATAACACTCAACCACATTTGCTGTCTACTGTCAGCAGTGAAATGTGTACTCTCTTTATCAAAGACATAAATGTTTAATTTAATGTGGTGTTTCCAAATCAATTAAGGGTTTCACGAAGGGCCTACTCTATGATCAGTTCTGATGCCTGCCCATTTTAAAATTCAAAGTCCAGTCATTCTGTGGGAGGCTTAAGTTACCATAATTTTTGAGTGACAATTCTTACCATTTGGAGAGTTACAAAATTCTTTGGGATTTTGATGGAGCCTGTGTAGACCTTTGGATCATTGATCATGTGCAATGAGTGATGAAAATAATAAATGCCTTTTATGAACTTCTTGTCCATATAACTGAGTTCACAGATTTCAGTTAAAGAACTCTAATCTATTTTTCTCATCTCTGTATCACAGATTTAAAACATAAAACAAGCAAACAAGGAAAATGAGTTGTTAAGTTTGAAGGTTGATGATGACGTTAGTTTCCCCTTGAAAAATAAGATGATTAAATGAGATGATTTTGAAATCCATTTCACCTCTGATATCTATAATTACATACAACAATTATAATGGTGATGAAGATAATTACCCCTGAAGAACCATCTTCAAACTGTACTCTCAAGCCATAAGGGTAGTGGAAGGTGCTTTAAAATCCATCCCACAGGGAGTGGAAGTTGTTAGTGAATAAGCCAGATTTAAGCATTTTCAGACCTTAGCAGGTTTTTGTGAATTGGTTTTAGTATATTAACATTTATGTGTGAATAAATTTAAAAGAATATATGTATATTTACAGATGTATGTGTGAGTATATAGATGTATGTATGCATACATAAATAAATATACATATCTATACATGTGTGTACAGATAGTTTAGGACTTATGGTGGTCTGACTTATGATGGTTTGAAATGATTTTTCAACTTTATGATGGTATGAAAGTGATAGATGTACATTTACTAGAAATCACATTTCAAATATTTTTAAATTGAAATCTTTATTGGTACATTACATATACACATCATGATTGCACTCCACAATGAGAGTTTGTACAAGTATATGACACAACTTAATTCTCATTTTTTCCCATGGCCCTACCCACCCTACCACCCCACCCCTTATATACATAAATCTTGTTTCCTTTCTTTTTTGTTATAATATCATTATTTTCCCCTCTTCACCTTATTTCGCTTTGATGTATGTTATATACTGTGAAATAGAAAACAAATTTTAAATTTTGAATTCTGATCTTTTCCTTGGAGGATTATATGAGATACCCCTTCTCTTGCAATGCTCGGCAGGTGGCAGCAAGCCACAGCTCTGAGTCAGCCACATGGGATATATAACTCTATACAATATTATTAAGTAGTTTCTGTTTGGGATGATTTTTTTCCAAACTCGGCTAATGTAGTGCTCTGAGCACATCTAAGGCAAGCCATACCCTACCTTGGCTGTGATAGTTGGTATGGCAAGTGTGTTGAATATATTTCATGTATTTTCAGCTCGTTATGCTGAAACCCTGAGATGTAATCCCACCCTAAGTCAAAGAGCATGTCTGTCTGTCTATCTGTCTCTGCACACACACACACACACACACACACACACACACACACACACACACAAACACACACCGCAACACTGTCCAACAAGATGCTTATTATACTTTGAAACTATTTCATAATGCTTGCTGTTCAATACAATAGTAACAGATGGTTACTGAACACATGAAATTTGGTCAATGAGACTGATAAATTTTTAGTTTGATTTTAATTTTAATGGTTACTTATGTACTTGTAGCCAGTTTCTAATATGTTAAATAGGACAAATATAGATACTTTAACAAAATAAACTAGTTGAATTTTCCAATTATGAGTAACCTTTAAACATCAGTTCACATCTAGTTAAAAGAATTATTTTAAAAGTGAATAATTTTATTGAGTGTCCAAATTCTCTTCATTAATTAAAATCCTCATGTGATGAAATAGACACAGACTTGAAGCCAGATAGATCTGGTTTGCACAAATATTCTACAATGGGCTTGTTAGATGTCAAATTGGATAGTCTCATTTACTAACATTTGTAGTTTTCTGCTTCTAGGAAATGAAGGCAATATCCAACCTCATAAGACTATTGTGTAGATTAAAGCAAATAACCTTTTGATGCTCATAATGTTGTTTCTGGCCTGTGGCAATTTCAATCATTGGCACATGTTTTTTCCCCCAACTCGCTCTGTAGTCATACAACAGGTTTAATTCATCTTTTGAAAGGTACAGGTAAAGCAGGATTTTACCTGAAGCTGAGAAAGCAAAAATGTAAAAACACTGTTAAACTAGAGGTTTATGTCTATAATTTTATCTTTAGCTTGGTGACTAACTCCCCATGTATATTTCAAAACTGGAGAAGCGAAAGAGATAGGAGATGAAGATTTGACATTAAAGTTTATTATAAATAGTGTAGACCTGACTTTTGCAAATTTATGTAGCCATTGCAACTAGAATGACTTACTGGCAACTCCACAGTCTGCCTTGATGTTCAGTCACTAAAATACTCTGCAAGTGCTAACAGGGACATAGACTCCTTCCATGGCTTATTGTCTAGTAGACATATAGCATCTATGGTAAATATAGAATTATTTCTGAGGAAAGAGTTCATGTGAACAGCTTTCTGAAAGCCTTTGCCCAGAATTAACAAGGAGGAGATAGGCTAGTTGGTGTCTTGTACCCATCTTTTGGTACATTTTGCAATTCGGGACAGAGAAGGAAGATTCTATTTTCCATTATATAACAAAGGGGATGCCCCCAAGCATCACCAGTATTAACCAGTGTGACACTTCCACATATATCTTGAGGTTATGCTTACTTTTCACCTTTCATGACACCAAATAAAACTCATATGTTTCTATTTCAACTGTACTTAATAGGAAGCAGTTCTTCCAAATTCTGTCTGGAAAATATATTCCTGTTTTTCTAGAAAATCCTGAATTTCACAAATCAGAAAATTAACACACTTCTCTGTTAAAGTAGTTATATCCTTTTTTCTTTGGAAAATGTGAATATATATATCTATATATGATTATTCTGAAAGCTAAGAGTTAACTGTGCTCCTGGGATTCTCAGTAAGGCCCTAGAGCTAAAAAAAGGTCGGTTCCATGTGTCTCAATTCACTCACAAAACATTTTATTAGGTCCACAAAAGAAAATGTTCATGCTGCATTTTGCAGAGAACTAATAAAGGTCTAAACTTATTTTATCATTAAGATACATTAGTAATTTGTAGTCTATTTTCACATGTAGACCCTCATTGACATTTGTGAAGTGTCTAGGCAGACAGATCCAATTGACTTCAAAATGCAAAGTGGTCCCACTGTGAGTTACTGAATTATAAACTTCACCTCCTCCCCCATGCAGAGATTTATGTAAACATCCCAGGCATCTTCTGGAGAGGCCTGACCCACTGAGAACCTGCCTGTCCAATTCTGATGCCCTACAAAACTACATGCTACAAAACTCTTTGCTTGTTCTAAAAATAGTGAGCATTAATTAGTCTTGCAAATCAATGTTTCCACTCATCAAGATGACAAAATAACTTGTTAAATAGCATGCTTAATTTACATATTCAAGAATCAACAAAAGCTTCACCTACTATTTATTTGATTGTTTTCTTTTAGTATAAAAAATACAGTTCATTGGCTGCTTGCCACTCTACAAAATATAGGAGGCAATTAGAACCATACTGCTGTCATATTTTTAGAGCAAAATACAATTTGTTTTTAGAGAAAATATGTCATCTTGTCTAGAGTTCCTTCCTTTGTAATTATTATGCTATTAATGTTTATAGATAAAATAATTTTTTAAATGGAGTAAATTGAAAATAGGTTTCACAAGTAATTTCTAGTGATTGATTTAAGAAAATGTTTGAAAATATTATACACTCACATATATTTATAAATAACTTACTATTTATATTAGTGGAGAAAAGTAAATGCTCATTTTAACACTATTAACACCACCACTGACATTTCCTCAAGTAATTATTTTGAAGTGATATGAAATCACACTAACTGAAATAACTATACTGATACTATAATTACACTATTATTAAATATTTGGGGAGAAAAATAGCAAAAATATACTGAACTTATAAGAATATATGACAAATATTTTAAAAGGGCTACTGTTAGGAGTCTTTTAATCTATACTTTCATGTACACTTTCTGATATGGTTAAGGCTTTTTTTTTCAAATTTTAAACACTATTCTCATCTTCTTTATATATTTCTGATAAATAAGCCATATAACTTTAATTTTTAAATCAACATACCAAGTTTATTAGATTCAATTCTTCTTTTACTGATAGCATTTTTATAATTATATGCTTCTTTTAGAAAAAATTTTATTGGTACATTTTATATACACATCATAATCACACTCAACACTAAGAATTAGTACCAGTATATGACATGAATTAATTCTCATTTTTTTCCACTCCTCAGCCCACCCTACAACCCCCCAATTCCCTGTATACATATGCTTTCTCTTTTTTTGACATCATATTTTCCCCCTCATTATTTTCCCTACCCTTTTCCCTTTGAATATTTTCTATTTCACAATGTTTACCATATATTCTAGAACTCATTTATATCTTCAGATCCTCATACCAGAGAAAAGATATGGCATTTACACATTTGGGACTTATTTATTTCACTTATGAGTATGTTCTTAAGGTACATCCATCTGAGTATAAATGACTCAAACTTATCATTCTTTATGGCAGAGTAATACTCCATTTTATTTTTTTTTTAAAAAGCCAAAACATCTACCTCTTCTTTATCCAGTCTCCCATTGATGGACTTCGGGTTGTTTCCAGGATTAGCTATCACAAACTGGCCTGCTACAAACATGGGTGGACATACATTTCTGTGATATGAATCTTTTCTTTTGTGTATATAGCTAGTGGGGAAATAGCAGGGCCAAATGAGACTACCAATCCTATTTTTCTGAGGAATTCCCACACTGATCATAGTGATTGCTCCAGTCCACATTCCAACTAACAGTCAAGAAGGGTTGCTTTCTCTCCATAGTGCTGTTAGCATTTGTTATTGGTTCATTTTGTGATAACAGCCATCCTTTGTAGAATGAGATGAAATCCAAGTATTGTTTTCATCTGCATCTGTCAACTGACCAGCATTTCTTCATATGATTCTTGGCTGATTTTACTTCTTCCTCTGAAAAGTGTCTGTTCATTTCAGATGCCCATTTTTGAATTGGGTCTTTAAATTTGGAGGGGGTGCTGATTTTTAAAAGCTCTTTATATATTCTAGATAGTAGCCCTTTGTCTGAGAAACAGGTAATAAAGATTTTTTCCCATATTTTTAATTATTTTCTTCACTCTGCCAGTGGTTTCTTTTGCTGCACAGAAGCTTTTTAATAAGAGATAACCACCCTATCATTTACTCTGGAACAACAAGCTATCTTGTAGAATTAGTGAGACTCACCAAGAGGACCTCCAAATTATCTCTTGGGAGACAGTATTATAAACATAAACTAAAACATTAAGAGTTAATAAGAGACTAAGTACAAGACTTATTCTTGCTTCCTTTGGTCCATTAAAAGTGTTAATTCTGTTAAGACTTGAAATTGGGACATTACTAAAAGAAAACAGCTGACACACTTCAACATATTGAATTAATGAATGACTCCTTGAGTAGTACTCTAATAGTTCAGGAAATAATAGCAAAAATTAACATATGTAATTACATCAAATTAAAATTTGCATAGTATAGATAATAATAGAGTAAAAGGACAGTGTTTATAATGGCAAAAATATTTTTCAGCCACCCTTCCAAAATAGATTAATCAACAGAGTATATAAAGAAGACAACAGTAAAAGAACTGTAATTCAGTCCAGTGAATGGATAAATGAACTGAAGATGATTTTCAAAAGAAGTATAAATGACAAAAATATTCTTAAAAATTGACATATTTAACAATTAGGGAAATACATTAAAAACTACATAAGAGTCCAGCTCAGTCTAGTCAGAATGGCTAATTACATCTCCAAATATAAGAATACAAATATTTTAGCATTTTTCCAGCTATGTTTCTGTTATTGATTTCTTGCTTACTTACATTCTGTTATGCCCTGAGATAATACATTATATGATTTATTTTGTGACTTATTAGGTATATTTTATAACCCAAATTATGGACAGTGCTATGCTGTAGCAAGTTGAAGCTTTGTCGACCAAGAAGGTATCTTTACATTAATTCTGAATATAAAAGAAATGGGTCTAATTTTATTGTTAGTTGTAAAATTTGCTGTAGGCTTTAATCGAGTAGTCTAGTATTCAATTACTCCTTTGCTTTCTTGTTTTTGTTACTTCTTAGTCTCAAGTAAGTGTTAAACTTTATCAAATTCTTAAAAAACACAATTAACAGTGAACCCTGAAAAGTATATGGAGAAAAAGGAAACTTGGATAAATTGTTCATGGAAATGCGAATTAGTACAACCTTAATGGAAACCAGAATGTATGTTCCTCAAAAACTTAAAAATAGAGCCGTAAAATTCAGCTATAATCCACCTCTTCGACTATACATGAGCAAAAAATGTCAATGTGGAAATACTTGCACACTCGTGTTTATTGTGGTGCTATTCACAGCAGTCAACAGCGAGATCATGATAAATGTTCATGAATGGATGAATAGTTGAAGAAAATATGGTGTGTCTATATGCCTAAAGGAATTCAATCAGCCATAAAGAAGAATGAAGTTAGTTCATTTGCAGGAAAATAGATGGAACTGGAAATCACATTAGGCAAAATAAGCCAAACCCAGAAAAGTATCAGGTTTTCTCTCATATGTAGAATCTGAGAGGAGGGCAACTTGAAAGAAGAAAGGAGACTCAGAGAGAAAGGAGATGAAAGGGGAACAAAGGATGGAGAGGTAAGTGTTGGTAGTGGAGAAAAATATGATGAGTTATACTATATGCATGTTTGGAAATGTCACAGTGACAATCATTATGCTGTATAATTCATGTGCTAATAAGAATAAATGTTTTAGGGCCAGAGATTTAGTTTAGTAATACCATTTCCATCTTTCAAACACAAGGGCCTGAATTTGATCCCCAGTACTAAAAAAAAAAAAAAAGTAAATGTTTTATATTAAATATTATTTATCTTTACATTACCATTCAGCTTACTTAATTATACTAATAGCTTTGTAATATTTTAGATTATTTAAATTCACTAAAGTAAATATGATAAAATGTGCTTACAACCTAGAGTTTGATATTCATTCTGAATTGAATGAGTATTGCACAAAGTGTTCACAAAGAACCTGAAGAAAAACTAAAGGGAATTAAAACATGTAACAAATATCTACTCTATGGCCAGCTTGTTGTAAGAACCATAGCATTGGGATCAAATAACACAATGATAAATAGTTTTGTGTATACCATAAACATTGAATATGTTTAGGTGTAATTCATGTACATTATAAATTAGAAATTGTGCTAGACATTTGAATATATAATTATCATTCTTATTTTTTATGCACAAGAAAATTTAGCTAACATTTCATAAATCATACAGGGATTAGAGTAGAGATACTCAGAAGAAAGATGGAACAACTACTTAGTTCTATTTAAACATATGCATCTCTAGATTTGTACTACATGGTTCCGATACAGGGCATACGATCTGTGGATAATATAGGGCCTTCAAATAATTCAAATAATGTAAGGGAATTGTAACTCCCAACCTGTTAGATATCTGAGATACTGAGTTTGTCTTTTATAAAACTGAAGAATGAATTCTAGAAACAACAGCGAATAAGAGCAAAAGGAATTTGGGCTGGGGAGTTAGCTCAGTGGTTCCGCCCCCTGTCTTGCAAGCACAAGGGCCCGGGTTCGATCTCCAGTAACCACATACAATAATGGGTGTGGAGACTAGTAGCAACCAGTACCACATACCACAGTGCTGGGCATGGTGGCTCACACCTGTAATCCCAGCACTCGGGAGGCAGAGGCAGGAGGATTGCTGTGATGTGAGTTTGAGGCTGAGCTCAGGGCCAGCCTGAACCACAAAGTGAGACCCTGTCTCAAAGAAACCTAATAAATAAATAAATAAAAAAGAGCAAGAAGAATTTATTGAAAGACAGCTATTGTCTAAGAGAGACAGAATGGGCACTAGAAAGTGGGGGCCCACCCACCCTGCTGCTCAAAGGCGTTTTATTGAGCAAAGCCATGAGCTGAGTTGAGTTCAAGGTGGAACAAAACTATAGTTGACAAATAAAATTATAAAAATAGACGCTTAGGTAATATTGATCTAATGTGAAATCTGAGGTGATATGATTAATTGTAAGATTATAACAAGTAGAGTCACTTAGGTAATATTGATTAAATGAGAATCAAGTACAGGAGCAAGTCATGTAGTACAGGGAATAGATTAGGATTTCTGGAACAGAACAGGCTAGGGAGGTTTTGGACCCTACCCAAGAAGACTGGTGCCTATTTAGAATATCAGTCACCACTATTTATCTCTAGGGGAAGTATATGAGTGTATTACTCTCTCTTTTTCTTGACACCTGGCCTTCAGTGAATGAGCCTTAGGCCCTAGTGGTCTCCTGTGTGAGGGCCCAGCTTTACCTAATTGCCTTATAATATTTTCTAACTAACTTAGTTTTCTGCAATAGATCTATATTAAGTTTGATAAGAAATCCAAATTTCTAAATCTGTTTAGTATCCTAGTAGCCCTTATATTATTAACATTTAATTTATTTTATAATAATTATGAAATGCTTTCTGCATGTTAGTTTCTGAGGAAACAAAGTAACTTAAATCCTCACAAAGGTCATTGGAGTCCACAATTTAGACAGAGTCAGATACACAGTGAATGTGTACGCAGTTTAAGAATGACCAAAAATTTCTATTTATAATCTCATTTAATCTTGAAACAAAGAAGATAAATTGGAAAGATGTTGTTATCACATTAATTTCAAAGAGAAAGAGTACATAATTTTTTTTCTTTTTGCAGGGTCTTGCTTTTGTAGCTCAGGCTGGCCCTCAGCTCAGCCTTGAACTCATAGCAATCCTCCTGCCTCTGCCTCCCAAGTGCTGGGATTACAGATTTGAGCCACCACACCCAGCACTATAATATTGTGATATTGATTGCTGGTAGGCATGAGTCTCCAGGCCTGACATTGTTGTATGTGGTTACTAGGGATTGAATCCTGGCCCTTGCACTTGCAAGGCAGGCACTGGAACCAGTGAGCTAAATCCCTGGCTTGAATACATGATTTTCTGATTACTGTGCATTTTGTAAATTATAGAGGAGGGCTATCTGCCCAGGTTATAGGAAATACAAACTTAATTAAAAAACATTTGAATTTTGTTTACAAGTCATAACAAACTATGCAATTTCTATTTAAAATTGAATAGTCAGAATAGTAAATTCTATAGAATAATGATCTCTAAAATAGTCCTTCTCAATTTCTCACTAAAGAAACAAGAAAGGAAAAAAGTTGAACATTAATCTGAGAGTCACAATTAGCTATCAGTAACATCTGGGGCTAAGGAGAAATTCATTAATTTTAAGAGTGTGAATCTCACTTAACTCTTATAATCAGAAACTACTCATTTATTCATTCATTCATTATTAACTGTTTACTATAAGCCAGACATTTTTTTCTTTCTTGAGAGAAAGTACTATGATTTAGTTTTTCATATTCATTGTCCTATAAAGAAATAAAATGTCATCCGCAAGCAGAAAACTAAGCAGTTAGTTCTAATTTCTGAGAAGGTCAGTGCAAATGCAGTCATTTTTAACTTTCCGGAGACGTCCACAACTGAAAACAGAAACACACAGTGTTAATCCTCTGTCTGTCTACACACACTGCAGAGACAGAGAAGGAACAAGCATGAATTTCAACCTAAAAGCAGTGCAGAAATAAAGTGGATGGAAAAAGCAGCAACAGGGCCTTCTTCGGCTTGTTTTGTTCTTTACTATTTCACTTCATCAACAGACAGCAATTAAACAGAAGAAAACATTTCTGCTTGTCAAAGCTTAAGAAAAACTCCTGGCATGATCCAGCCCCATGCGGTTAATTTTGAAACGCTGTTTATTAATCTTAGTATATGATGACTGGCCCTTTTCATTTACCTATAAGTTACCCAAGTTTACAAATCCGAAGTCATCTTGGTGCCAGTATGTAGAAGCCAACGATGAGTATTAATGATGCCCAATCCGTCTGACCTGCCATGGTCCTACAAACACTGCTCTGACAACCCTCTCTGCACTCCACTGACACAGCAGGGCACTAATTCAAAGGATTTCTTACCTTTTTGCTTCTTTCTAGAATGAGAAGCAGGTGAAAGCTTTTGTGAATTAGGCTGTAACTGATGCAGAAGAGCAAGGCCTACCTTCTCACTTAGAACATGAGTTTATGTTCCCTAAAATCAAAGAATGAATTTTAGGAATGACTGATGGAGGTTTGAGGAGGAAAGTTTTATTGAGAAAGAAAGGTTCTGCCTAAGAGAGACAGAAGGGGGAACCCCAGAAAGGTGGATAACCCACCCACCTCACTTTTCAGAGGGCTTTTATGGAACAAAGTCATGAGGTGGGGCGGTTTAAGGTGGGGGCTTCCAATAAGATTCAAGGAGGTAAACAAATTAACAGTTAACTAGTAGGTAAAATGGGGGCTTCTAATAAGATTTAAAAGAAATGGGCAAACCAATGAAATTACAACAGGTACAGTTGTTTAAGAAATCTTGATCAAATGGGGTCCAATGAGAAATCAAGTCTTATAAGGTCTATTTGATTGAAGGTGGGCCAAGTTCCTGGCCCTTTGCTCTAGGAAATTTACAATTACTACATTCCTAGGGAGGGGTGGAACTAGATCTTGATGCCTATTGATTTAGTTATTCAGGAGAGTGAGGCCTTATCAATCACTGTTATTCAGGAGTTCTGCTGATGTCTTTGACCTTTAGTAAGACTCTTTAGTAAGAGTCTCCCTTCATGTGAGTTCTCAAGGGCCTGCCCTGTCTAGCTGCCTGCCATATGTCTAACTAGCTTTTCTACTTATAGTGTAACTACTTTATAACTAACATGTCCTGCTTCTGTGGTCTGTCAGTTGCAGGGAGCTCTGATGAGCCCTCACTTCAGAGCCTTACACCTCATGGAGTTCACTGGCACAGCTCTGGGGTGGGCATCTAGCTTTTTTTTGAAAAATATGCTCTGCCAGAAGCCCCAAGTCCATGCAGCTATGGCAGAGTTACAGTTCTGTGGTTTCATGTTTATTACTTCATAGTTACCATGTAATTACTGCCACTTAATGTATGTTACCAAAAATTAATATAACTACTCCAGACTAGATGTAGTATTTTTTGTATAATTGGATTTTATAATACTGATATTTGTCATCCACTCAGAGAAGATATTGGTTAAAAACAAGTGTATTTGAAAATAAAGTCAGATGGAACTTTTCCTTTAAAAAAGAAAAATAAGCTCATTAGTCTAATTGAGCCTTGAGATATATCATAGTGTAAGGCCAGGTAATCTGGTTCTATCATTTACAAATAAAATTAGAACAGGGCCTGGGATTTAGCTCAGTGGTTCCAAAGCCTATCTTGCAAGTGCAAGGGCCTGGGTTAACCACATATAATGCTGGGCGTGGAGACTCACTCCCATCAGCAATCAGAACCTCGTAGCACAGTGCCAGTCGTGATGGCTCACACCTATAATCCCAGCACTCAGGAGGCAGAGGCAGGAGGATTGCTGTGATGTGAGTTTGAAACTGAGCTCAGGACCAGCCTGAATTACAAAGCAAGACCTTGTCTCAAAAAAAAAAAAAAAAAAAAAAGAACAGATACACATTCATTCTTTTGTTTTACAAAATCCTTGCTTAATTCTACCAACAACAGGATGACATTAGTAGACACATGAAGAGTTTGTACTTCCTGACTGTAGTACATCTCAACAGATTTCTTCCTAATCCAGAATAAGTAATGAAGGGAAAAAATACCTGGGGATTCTGCTTAGCATGCTGAAAGCATCAAGATAATATCATTTCCAAAGTTGTAAGGAAAGAAAAAGTCAAATCTGTAAAATTGTTGTGGAGTCCCCAAGATAGCTAAAGTCAAAAGTCAGGGTGAACTGAATTCCAGAGAGAAGCAGCCCCTCCAGTAACAGGTTACAGACACAGGGATTGGAAGTTTTGTCTCATACAGAGAACAGATGATGTGAATGCCACACAGGGAAGAAGGAAATAGCTACAACTGGAGCATATTATGAAGAAACACATGTGAGGGCCAGGGATTTAGCTCAGTAGTTCTGGTTCCTTCCTTGCAAGTGTAACGCCTGGGTTCTATCCCTGGTAAGCACATACAACAATGCCAGGTATGGTGACCCACTCACCAGCAATCAGCTCCACATACCACAGTGCCTGTGTTTTTCAACTTTTTTTCATCTTCTGTATGATTTTGGATTAACCACTCTTCACACACAGTGACTCTAAACAGTCTCTCATTTAGTTCACACAAATAACCTCTTCATACCAATCACATTTACATTTCTACATGGCAATTTCTACAGTGGACACATCTCTGCTACAATGACCAACCTCTTTTTGTCAAGGGATCTTTTGATATTTTTTACAATTAAGGTTAACTATCACCGTTTTAGTTTCAACAATTGAGTCATCTTCGAATCTACTTCTGTAGTCTATTCTGTCTTGTCTGAATGTCACAATTTCTATTTTCTGTGTATGTTCACTAATTTGTGATTATATGCTAGTTTTCATACAATAATATAAATATTATATGCTGTTTGCTTTCTTTTTTGAGCAATATAAATAGATCAATGAAAGAATCTGCAGTTTACCTGGATCTGGACTTACTTTGATTATTTAGTTTTATTATTTACATCTATTATTTACTTTTAGTTTAATTCAGTTCACCACTAATTTCAGTCATTTTGAAATTCTAATCCACACTTTCTTATCATGGGTGTTAGTTTTTCACTGCTATGATAAAGATCTGAGGAAATCAAAAGGTGAAAAGGTTTCTTTTATTCCACACTTTTGGCCAATGGTTGCACAGACTCACTGCTGGGCTTGTGGGAGGCAGAACACCCCAACAAGGAGAGGGTGGGAAGCTGAAAGATAGAGGGAGGAGCCAGGGTCCTACTCTTACCTCAAGGGCCTGCCTCCATGACTTCTTGTTCCCTGGGCTCCACCTCTTAAAGGCGCCAAAGAGACAGGGTCACAAGGAATAGTTATCCTCATGCAAACTCTTAGATTGCAGCTGTAATAATGAAGTTTGCTCAGGCCTGAGAATCTTTGCTTTGTTGCTTTACACCTAAACTTTCATTCCTCCTGAAAGGGGTACTGAGGATCTTCCTAAGCTACCGCAGGCGATGGAACTTAAAATCTTCCCCAAGAGTAACTTTTGTATATTATTATACCAAAAGTCTATCCCAGGATGTGATTTAAGATGTTAATCAAACACAAATGAAGAACAAAGTTTTCATGCTGCATGTAAGTGTTTCTATTAATTCTCTTCGCAGCGATCATAAGGACCTGAGATCTTTAACACCACAAGCTTCCAACAGTGCTCTTAGCTGGAGACCAACCTTTTAATGGACAGGCCTTTGAGAGACACTTAAAATACAACCAGTTGCATGTGGTGGCATGTACTTCCAATACAGCACTTTGGAAGGCTGAGGCAGAAGGATCTCAAGTATGAGCCCAGCCTGGGCAACTTAGTGACTCATCAAGATCCTTTCTTAAAATAAGAAAGAAAAGGGATTAGGAATGTATCTTAGCATGAAAGCCTTGGGCTCCATCCCCAGAACTAGAAGGGTTGAGGGTGGGATCCAGAAATTTTCCTGGGCTTCAGTGAAAAGTCATTTATTTTGTGTTTTTTTTGTTGTTGTTGTTTGTTTGTTTGTTTTTTGTTTTTTGAGACAGGGTCTCGCTTTGTGGTTCAGGCTGGCCCTGAGCTCAACCTCAAACTCACATCACAATCCTCCTGCCTCTGCCTCCCGAGTGCTGGGATTATAGGCGTGAGCCACCACGCCCGGCACTGTGGTATGTGGTACTGGTTGCTGCTGGGTGTGGGTCTCCACACCCAGTATTGTTATGTGGTAACCAGGGAATCGAACCCGGGTCCTTGAGCTTGTAAGACAGGCGCCGGAACCACTGAGCTAACTCCCCGGCCCTATTTTGTGTTTTTTAAAACTATATTTTTCCTACTTTAAAAGAGTATTTGGGGGGCCGGGGATATAGCTCAATGGTTCTGGCGCTGTCTTGCAAGCGCAAGGTTGGTTTCGATCCCCGGTAACCACATAACAATACAGGGCGTGGACACTCACGCCCAACAGCAACCAGTACCACATACCACAGTGCCGGGCGTGGTGGCTCACGCCTGTAATCCCAGCACTTGGGAGGCAGAGGTAGGAGGATTGCTGTGATGTGAGTTTGAGGCTGAGCTCAGGGCCAGCCTGAACTACAAAGTGAGACCCTGTCTCAAAAAACCTAAAAAAAAAAAAAAAAAAAAAAAGAGTATTTGGATTATTAATTTGAAACATTTATTTTCTTGTAGAATCAGTGCTCAAAACTAATGGCAAATATAAGTTTAAACAGTATGACATCATATATATGTTTTTAAAATTTGGCTTTGGCTTTGGCTTTGGCCAGTTGAGGTAAAATAGTATTCATCCACTCCTGTTGTACATACTACATTTGTCTCACAGAAAACTGGGGGAGTGTCCTAATGATAAAAATTATATCTCTCTGATCTAATAATTCCACGTTAGAACTGTTTCTCCAGAGGAGCTAATTACACAGATGTCCATAGCTATATGTATGTAAATAGTGTTTATTATTAAATATTATTTATGACACTATAAAACTGTAAGGAGAAAGGAGAAGAGACCTTGGTTTCATGAATTTTGGTACAAAATTAATACAATATAATATAATATAATAAAGATATGCTGAAATCCTCTCTCTCTCCTCTACTTTTCTCTGTTTCTCGTTGGTCCTGAGTACTGAATCAAGGGCTTTGCACAAGCCAACCTCTCAAGCTCACCACCACTGAGCTACTTTCCCACTGCAATTTCTTAATAATTGTTTATAACTTTAATTATTTTTCAGAAAATATATTACTTTTATAGTGAATGTGGTCATTTGAAATGCAGTAAACACGCATCACTAAGCTCAAGTGAGGAGCATTTTTGTCCCTTCACATTTCCATTGCATGTGCTTTTATTGAGTATGAATAGTTTATTTTCACAACTTTCTTATGAGCTATAAACATTTACTAGTCAGTTCCACTCTGATGTTCTTATTTTTGAGTATTTTTCATAAGTACTTGTTTGAGAGCTTAGAGGGCTATAGAATATCTAAGATGCTTTTGGAATTACCCAGTGTACCTGGGACTTCTAACTTTCAAACTTGTAAGAAAATAAACTTCTGTTGCTTAAGCTATGGGTTTCTTTTTATGAAAGCAGCCTATCTATCATCTAAAAAATGTAAATTAAAACTCTTACACGAATAGAAATTTGTGGAAAAATATATGCAGTGCTGTGTTAGTAAGGTTGGAAAATGACCTTTATGTTCATGGTGCAAGTATGTCTTGGCACGGTTGCTGAGTAAAGCTGTTGGGGATTGTGTATTTCTGCTAAACAGATGCACAGAATTAACTGTCTTTGGTTATGCTGAACTTGTCTCTAACAGGCTTTAAGATATGTATTTATTCAAATGTATTGCTTGAAATAAATTTTTCTTAATTTTGTGTTTTCTTTTGATAATATTAGACATCTACATTTTCCTCCATTGGGTTTCAACAATGAGAAAGATTCAGATAAAAGACTACACCAAAGATGAAAAGATAGCATTAAAATATTTAAAAACATTTCTAGGTTTGTTTTCTTTCAAGTGTACTGACCTACTTATTTCTGTAATTGTATAAAATGTCTTTTGGACACATTACATTTGAATTTGGATTGATTGTAGTCAGGAAAAGAATTTCTGTGGAGGATCAGGAAGTTAGCTCAGTGGTTCTGGTGCCTGTCTTGCAAGCGCAAGGACCCGGGTTCAAGTCCCTGGTAACCACATACAATACTGGACATGGAGACTCACCTGAGCAGCAATCAGTACCACATACCACAGTGCCGGGCGTGGTGGCTCACGCCTGTAATCCCAGCACTTGGGAGGCAGAGGTAGGAGGATTGCTGTGATGTGAGTTTGAGGCTGAGCTCAGTGCCAGCCTGAACTACAAAGTGAGAGCCTGTCTCAAAAAACTTAAAAAAAAAAAAAAAAGAATTTCTGTGGAAATAAGCCCAGAGATTTCTAAGAAAACTAAAAACAT
>PVIR01008082.1:38128-58074 GCA_004026965.1 Petromus typicus
AATGCTAGGACTCATTTACATCTTCATTTTCTCATACCAGAGAAAAGATGCGATATGTATCTATCTGTGACCTATTTATTTCACTTATGAGGATATCCTCAAGGTATGTCCATTTAAGTAGAAATGATTCAAACTTATCATTTTTTATGGCAGAGTAGTACTCCATTCTGTAGAAGAACCACAGCTTTTTTATCCACCTGTATGCCAATTTTTATAGTGGAAAAATTCACAATAAACTCTGGGAACAGCCTAGATGCCTATCAACAGATGAACTGACAAAAATGCGGTAAATATACACAATGGAATATTATTCAGGCATAAAAAGAGATGAAATAACATCATTTGCAAGAAATTGGATGAAATACAAAACTCTCATGTTAAGAAAAATGAACCAAATTCAGCAAGTTAGATACCACATTCTACTTTATATGGAAAATAAAGTAAATAAAATATAGAAGAGAAGCCAAGACACTAAAAGGTAGATTCTGGGAGATGGGGAAGATCAGGAGGAAGGAGGAGAAAAGAAAGTGGTAATGAGATTTAAAACAATGTAATTTCATTGAGCATGTGTCTCAAATGTCCACACCATTCCCTATTATTAGTGTGTACTGAAAAAATAAAAAGAATATAGACTTCCAGTAATACTATATGGAACAAAAGATGGAGGGGAAAGTTTAGCCCGAGAATACTTGGAAAATATACTATCTGAGTTAGAGTTTGAAACCAATGTGCACCTTTGCTGGATCTGGGTTTTGAAATAACTCAACCTACTTTTATTATTCAGGTTGTAGATGCTGTACAATCAGCCAGATCTGGTAAGAGGAGGCTTAATTGTCTAGGTGCAGGAATATGAACACCGAACAATACATAAAAGTGTTGTTACTGAAGTAAGATTTGGTTTTGGCTGACTAATCTGGAGAGACACTTTGGAAAATAAATTTCCACCATCTAAATATCACAAAATTTTAAAACTGTTTTATTTTAAATAAAAACAGAAACATCAATCAGTGAAAGACTGGTTGGATAAAAGTCTTGTCCGTGAGGTCAGAGAGGCTGGCTCCACCACACTGAGAAGTACAGACTATGACACTCCTTATTACAATAACAAAGTCCAATTCTCCTTCAAAGAAGTAGATGGATTTTATTCACCAAAACATGGATTTCTGCAGACTCTGACTAAAATGGATGTCTAGTATTTACAAGGAGCCTTATTATTTCATAATTCTCTTTGACATGGTACTTTCTGCTATTGATATGAATTGCAATTCTATTCCTATCGGCAGATGGTGGTTATCTTGGTAACACCAAGATACTGTTAGTTCTCAACTGGTAGCATTTTGAGATCAGTAATTCTCACATTAATAGGCATAGAAATGATTACCTGAACACAAACAAATATAAAACATCATTAAAACTTCATTAATTTGATTATCCCCTTCAGAATGTATCATTGTTGCCTTAAGTGTTTATTTTTGATGAACAAATCCATCACAAAGTAATGTGTATCAGCTGGACACTTAAGGGAATATCATATTTAAGTTCTATAGGTCCTTTAATTTATAAAAGTGGTGCACTCAAAAGTAGTAAATCCATGATATTTTTATTTAACAAATTGAAACTGGCTTCTTGTATTCTAAATAAGCTCAGATTTTTCTAATGTCAAAATAACCATCTCTACCCCTTTGAGCATATCTTATTTAAGCCCTTCTTCCCCTCGAGTCTCCCAGTTACATGGACGTCAGGCTATCTGGAGTCTGACATTCCTTTCATTCATGTTCTTCATACAGCCCCTAGCATTTCTCACCTGTCTTCTGAGCTGCGGGTGACTTCACTACTCTTTCAGATATGACCCTCCCGGAGCCTAGTGAGGGAAACTTCTGCACGTTAAAAGCCTGGGCAATTATAGGCCTCACCTCATGTGTGTCCCTTCTCTGGCCGATCTCTCTCCTGTGCCACACGGAGTTCACTGCCTTGAAAACCATTCTTTTACTGTTTGTTTTATCTCGTGTCCAGTCATTTCATGGGCTGGTCTAATATATTTCTTGTTACTTCACCCTACAAGAACACTTCATCTCAATGTTTTAACTTAGGTTTTCAAGAAGATGTGAGGGCAAATATTCGGGTAATTTTAATATTCATTTCACTGATAATAAATGATGTTCAACATTTTTATCACTTTATGTTACTCTTTGTCTATATTTGTCCTATATTATTATTAGTAGTAGTAGTAGTAAACCTGGGATTGAACTCAGGACCTAAGGCAGCTGCTGAGCCACTGAGCTAAATCCCTACCCGTGTCCTATATTATTTTGATGGTAGTTTTTTGATTAGGGAACTGATATTACAGTAGATTTAGAATTACTGTTTTCTTCTCTTCCAAAATGCTAAGAAACTTTGGAACAAAATAATTTTATTTATTCTCTCACTTAACAGTGAGAGATGATGTCACATATTTTATACTGTAGTATGGTATAAATTGTTGCATAGAGTTCTGATGTTAAAATATGCTTGCCTTTTAAGAAACTTAAGAAAGAAAATCAGTGTATTTATTGATATTCAATATTTTAATATTTTAGATTTCCTTTTAAAAATGTAAATTTATATTATGTTTCATCTCCTTTTTTAGTATGGAAATTATTTTATTTTTCATAATGTAATATTCTAATAAAAATCTCAAAAATTTTAATTATTAAAGAAGTCTTTGAGTTATCCTGAATTTTGAAAAGTAAACTTTCATTAAATATGTAATTGTAGTTGGGTGTGTTTTCTTTTAGTTCTGATTTCTAAAAGGACATAGAAGTAAAAAGCATGAAAGAAAAATGGGCATATATAAAACAAATAGTAAGATAGCATATTTAACTCAGCCATTTTAATAATCAAATGAAATATCAGAACACTTCAATTTAAAAACTAGAAAATCAGACTGGACTAAAAATGAGCTCTAACTCAGAGCTGACTTCAAAAAAGTTCATTTTAATATAAAGATGTCAACAGGTTAAAGATAAAAAGATAGGCAAAGCTATCCTGTATTAATATTAATCAAAAGGAGCCTATCATTACTATGCTAAAATAGACAGAGATTTTAGGCAAGAATTTTTAAGAGAAATAAGGAAGATAATTTTATCATGACAAAAGAGAGCACATTTATCAAGTGAATATAACAATGATACATCTTTATGTATTTTAATATCAGAGTTGTCGAATGCAAGAATCATCTGACAGAGATTCAAATATTCCCACTTCAATACCTGATGAACACTTAGACAAAATAGTCAGCACACAGAGTCTGAACAGCACTGGAGACCAGCGCACCCAGGATGACAGCTCTGGAGCACTGCCCAATGACGTCGGCATGCACATTCTTCTCAAGTGCACATGAAATGTTTACAAAGATTGGCCATATGCTGGGTTTAAAACAAGACTCAATGAACTTAAATTGATTCAAAGTCTGTTTTCTGTTAGAATGGAATTAAGATAGAAATCAATTATAGAAAGACATGTAGAAAACAACTGAAGAGTTGGCAGCTACCTAACATGCTTCAAATTAAACCATGGTTCAAAGAAGAAATCAAAAGAGATATTGGATGCTTTTAGATTGAAAGAAAATGAAAACACCACATGTCAAAATTTGTAGTAAATCATTATTTGGAGAAATACAAAACAGAAAATGTGTATATTCAAGAGAAGAATGGTTTCGCAGTAATGACCTCCACCTGTAGCTTTAATATGGAAGAAATGTCTAATAGTGACAACAGAGATTAAATAGAAGAAAGGAGACTTTAAAAACTTTAGAATACAGATCAATAAAACAGAAAACAAAACAAAACAAAAAAGCAGCCAAAAATCCATGAAAGAATCTGATTCACTGAGAATGTTTCAACTGATAAACTTCCACTTGGACTGATCAGGAAAAGAAAATGAGGAAAACACAAATCAGCAACACTGGCATCAAAAGGGGTGACACTGCCTGCCATTCTGCAGATATCAGAAGGACAATAAAGGCATGGCAAGAAATCTTTATGCCAAATTAGACAAAATGAAACAATTCCTTGATATTTGGGACCCCCAGTGAAACCCCTGAGCCCAGATTAGATACTTAACAAAGATAACTAGTAAATAAAGTGTGTCCCAGGAAGTCAGAGTTCCTAGTGAGCAGAGACCTGGCACCTCCAGTCTTATCAGCATTTATTGAGCACAAAGCAGCAGGATCAGAGGTGCTGACACGAGTGAGGCCTGGCAAAAATAGAGCAAAGCATTCTTGCACGATGTGAATCTTAGGTTAATGGGAACTTGTTCTTTCCATTAGATTAATATTAACTTCTATAGAATGAGCAAGAATCATGAGGTCTTCAGCTGAAGATTCTACCAGCTAACACAGGCACTGCAGTGTTACTGACCTGAGTTCATCTCTGCAGTGACCAGCAGCAGGTGGAGTTCTCTGTCTCCACATCAGCTGCAGCCATTAGCTGTGTGCATAAGGCTCAGACCAGCTCTGAATTATAAGCATAAATCAATTATATGAAGCCAATTGAATATAATCAAAGCCTGCTCAACACCATCTTAAGGTGATCTCCTTCACCTTGGATGAAGGAAATTCCAAAGGTCAGTTAGAAAAAATATTGAGAGCATAAAAAGGTAAACTCATAGGAAATAAATTAGATCATTGAAGGAAACTGCTAAAACAAACATTTTTAAAGCCCCAAAATTAACAAAAGCCTAGCATATTTTAAAGAAAATTGGTTGAAATAATCAAATAATTTTTAAGCCTGATTAACACATAATAAAAACTTCCATTGTATACTAATTTTCTTCCTGGTTACCAGGATGAGTACTAGATTGTATTTCAATGAAAGTAATTTAGAATATCATTTATAACCTATTACTATAGGAAAGATCCTGAAATAAACAATAGGAGTAAGTGGGCTGAATAAATAAAGCTAAGAGACTATTTTCCATGAGGCCACAACTATATATTTTGTGATCAGAATATGATTTTAAAATAAAAATAAAGCAGGAAATTCTAGGTACTGATATAATTTTTTTGGAATTCCAGATTCCAGTACAAAGAAAAGCTGATTCAAAGGTTATAATAAACTTCATGAAAAAATGATATTTGACTTGAACATTGAGAGATACAAAATACTCTCATGGCTCCAAAATGAAGGATCTTCAGGAAGGAGAAATTAATTTAAATCTGAAAGAAGAGTATCAACAATTTTTAAAAGTCTTGAGACTTCTGGATCATGTGATATTTCTAGTCTTTGCTTTCTGATGTCAGAGAAGTTGAGGGTAGAATAGTGCTTCACCAGAAATTGGGGAGAAGGGAAGGTATGTGGGGAGAAAAATTGGATAATGAGTATGTTACACCTCATGGTGTAAGTTCTAATATTCTGTGACACAGAAGGATGACATAGTTAACAATAACCCACATGCATTATGTATCACAGAATAGAGAATTTGAATGTATTCACAATAGACATGAGAAAAACTTAAGGTGATGAATATGCTCTCATGAATTGACCACTACTATATATACATATGGATTTAAACCTCAGATTGTCCCTCAAAAATATATACAACATTGTTAGTCAAACAATTAAAAATAATTCAAATATGTATTGAATAATAATTTGCATATACAAGAATACTCAGAGAGCCATTGAGAGATGTTCTGAGGAAAAAATCCCACTGATTACTTTGCAAGGCATCTATCAATAAACCAGCAGATTACTCAGGAATACACAGGTACTTCCATGACACCTGTCAAAACGTCTCATCCAGCAGGAATAGGAAGGGAGGTTCTCACACTGCTTCTTCGAGGGGATACCACTAAAAAGGTGCCCCAAAAGGTAAAGTGGAATTTGGAGGGACACCTGCTTGAGAGCTGTGAATGTAGGCTGTGTGTGTGTGTGTGTGTGTGTGTGTGTGTGTGTGTGTGTGTGTATGTGTAGAACTGGAGGAGCTACTACTGGTAAAGAATGGATGGAGTAGAATTCACCAAGAGCTGTGGCAATGGTACAGTATCTGGCTAGTAAGGATCACACTACTGAGAATCACTTCAAATAGCATAGGAAATGATGATTAACATGGAAGGATGTATCCCCCAAAAATAACAGTACACCACTGAAGAGTTCATAAAGAATAATGTTGGGAGCCATTTCCCACAGTGCTAGTGCTTATGCGGGAGAGAAAAGTCGGCCTGATTCCTGGATCAGAGCCCAGTATTGTTTACCTTCCTCAAGGATAATTAATGTCTTTGCCAGATTACATTAAGAACCTCTACACACCTTCGTGGCAGATTAAATTGAGAACCTCTAATCTTCGTGGCATATTAAATTGAGACAAATTGTCAGCACACCCTGCCCACCAGTTCTTTATGATTAACCTTGAGATAAATAAGCCAAGGATTCCGCCCTTTTTCACTAACCTTTTTTTTCTTTTCTGTGCACGTAAACAAAGCTAGTGGGCATGTAGGCGGTACTTAAGAAATGTATAAACAGAGGCTGATAAATAAACGCGGCACTCACTCAGTATCGACTAATGAGTCCTTCCAACCTTACTTTCCTGTCTAGATTTATTTCTCATCTTAGCCCCTTGGCTCAGTTACTCCGTTGCTCTTCCCAGCCGGCCCCAGCAAATACAGCGATGAGGACTTTGTTAGAATTAGCATGTCAGCTATAAGGGCCAGAATGGATTCAATTAATAAGACTAAGGCAGAGAGGCCATTTATGAACCTGATGTCTTGGCACTGAAGACTGTGGTTTCTCAAAGACTAAAAGAGACAGAGAATAATGAAAAAAATTCCAAAGAAAGCAAAGTATAATTAAGGTGGACGTAATTTCTTTATATCAAGGGTGAGTAAAGAAGAAAAGCTCAAATTTATTCAGTTTCTGCTTTGAGTCATATTTTAGATGAAAAACAATATCATCTTTAAAAAGTGTTCGATGAATACATTTTTACTTTACTTGCAGGTCATTAAACCACTGAGAAGGAAGAAGAAGAAATAGATACAAAAGGCAAGCTGTGTTTAGTATGATTTATATTTTTCCTTAATACAACTAAAAATACAGGAATGGAGCCACTCGTTATAATGAAACATACCACATTCTTTAGAATAAAGGACTGAGGAAAAATCAGGGCAGAAAATAGTTACTGATGCTATCATTACCATATTTAATGACAGCTCTTGTTAGCCTGTTGCCCAAGAGACCCTGTCCACCAGGGAGGACAGCCTGGGCTGCTGGGCGAGGAGGGACCACAGCAGGGCTGACAGCCAAGGGACCGTTTGCCTCTTAGTAACTCCCAAGTGAATCCATGTCTATGTGATTCACTTGCTGCTCTAATTCAGAGTATTTTCATTTTGCATCCAGACAGTGTTACACTCATCTTTCCATTTGAGGAAAGTCTAGGACCCTGTCTGTCTTACTGAAAGAGGTAGGTCACGTGATAGTAAGACGGGACGACTCGACTCTGCCGAAATACATTCAACAAACCCAGTATATACAAATAAAAGGAATGTGATCAGCCAGCTCAAGAGTTTTCCAAGAAAGTCCATTTAACCCAATTTATCTTTTATTTTACCAAATAAAGAATTGCAACGTAGATTTAACAGAAAGAATAAATAATTTGAGGATTTGGAGTGAAAAGACTAAAACCGAAAGTCAGTTTCAGTCATGTAAATCTGTAGTACCTGATGGACGCCAAATAGTCTTCTGTCTTACATACAGATGTATATATATATATATATATATATATATATATATATATGGAGCTATAGATTTCGGAGGTATGGGCATTCAGAATGTAATTGAATTAATGTGAGTAGTCTTATGCCCTAATGAGCATAGCATGTGCTTTATGGTAATGGAGACAAAGGGATTAGTCTAGTGATGATTGCTTACAATCTCTTCTAGGAGTCATTAAAATACTTCATAAATTTTAAACCAGCTTCAGGTCTACAAAATCAAACTGACTGCAAAAATTAATATATTTTTAAATTTTCTGATTATCCAATTTTTATAAAAGATTTAAATTCATATTAATTCTAGCAAATTAGGGAAATTACTTCATTTATTCAATTTGTAGAAATATTTTCTTTTATTCATTTTGTTTTATACTGTCATATATCACTAAATTACAATAAATTATAACTAATTGAAAATAAATATTCTGTAAAGTAATAGAACACATAGGCTCTCACTTGAAAATAAATCAGATTAAAGTCACTCATTTGTCTAATTATGAGACAATTTACAAGTTTTTTGAGCTAAATAGCCACTGAACATGAATTTATTTAGTAAATTTTACTTTTTTTCTCTTGACTCATGTCAAATGAGCCAAACTTCTGAAAGAGAGAAGTTTTATCTTACTCATCTCTAATTCTGTATTTTTAGCAAGCAACATTTACATAAAATGCTATTTCTAGAGGAATATATCATTTAAGTTCATAAATTTGTAAATCTCATGGGAAGACTAGTTTAAAAAATTCTCTGTGGCAATACCTGCTTCAGAGAGAATAACATACTTAGATTTTGAGAACAAGCTTCAAAATGTGATGCGAACATCCATAAATTTTTTCTCAAAAAGACTATTTTAAATATTTGTCTTTTTTGCAAAATCAAATAATATCTAAGGTAAATAAGAACTCTAAAGGTACAGAGGAATTTGAAATTTTAACTAGGATAAATTATTAATCATCTCTAAAGGTATAGATGAATTTAAAGTTGTACATAGAAGAAATTATTAATCACCATTAGACATGGCTTTTGGTACAAAAGTGAATGTAAATATTTCAAAACTTTCATTGTCTAATTTGATTAGCTTATATTCTAAATATACTTCTGATGTTACCCATAGAATTGTCAAGATGGTATATGAATATCTTAAAACTGCAAAATGTAGATTGTAAGTGAATATACAAGTGTCTTTTAGAATGCTATCACAAGCAAAGTTTTCTCTGCATCTTCTATGATTCTGAGAGGAAGTAGGTTATTTGATATTTTAATAGAATTCCTAGAGAGATATTGAAATAAATCATTACAGTCAAAAACTAAATTCAAAAGTGATTTTACTTAAAGAATTCTGGACATGGGAACTCTTTAATATTTCTGAAAATCTATTTTGTTGATGTTTTATAGAAAGGAATGTTACATTCCCTGGCAAATTTGACTGTGAAAGGTGTTAAAAGACATTGATTGTGTTCCAGTGTTTTTGATTTACAATAAATATGCTTCTCAAGGTGCCCAGCTTGTCATAGATCCAGTTCCTCAACAGTAAACCATAGCTAAACCAAAGAACTCTTATGAAGATGAAATGAGGTCATGCTTAAAGACATCAATTTTACCTGATGATTAAATAAGGCCACTATGATAAGCATTGATTTTAGAAATTTCTTACATAGAAGATGCTTACACAACTGCTCTCCAATAAAAATGTATCATCTGAATATTTAATTTCAAATTTTGTACTGGCTGCTTTTAAAAAAGTAAAAACAAATTGGAGAAGTTAACTTTAATAATATTCTTTATTTAATCCAGTACATTCAAAATATTCTGTCAGTGAGCAATACACATACAGATTTAATATTTGTTTTTAAAGGTTTTGAAAGCTGGTGTGTATTTTTGGCTTAGCAAGCATCTAATTCACAGTAGTTCCATTTCATACTCTCAATAACCATTTCTACTTAGTCATTATATACTGGATTTATTTAGATATTCATTAACTTAGCATTATCTTGTAGCAAAGACAACTATATCCAATAGGTTAGTCATTAGTTCATTCTCTCCTTATTGATACTTATTTCCTTTTCCTACTCTTATCTATTGAAGTTATAAATTTTCCATCTATATTTTATTTATAATCTTTTACATGACTAACAATCACTTTAAGAAAAACTGCAGAAAGTAAAATGAACAAGTTCTCTGACCATCATCCTTACAGTGTACTAGCTATATAATGAGTGATGGTCAGAGAAGTACTATTCATGATATGGAATAAAGCACTGTTTCTAAAGATTACACATTAAACAGTGACAGAAGCTCATTGAGTTACCCATGTGCAGCAGTCTTTTCAGCATCTAGTGTTTTTCCAGAAGGCAATCGAGCTGGTAGATAGGAAGAAAAGATAATGTAAACTGGATTAGAGCAGGTAAAAACAGAAACTCTCAAAGAAGAGCTAGAATTATGATAGCTGCTTGGAACCCACACTTGTCGCTTTTTGCTATCAGTTCTGTGCTATGGGTAACTGGTAAACTAGAACCTCCCACTGCAGAGAACCACAAAGAATCCAACAGAATGTGTTAGGCAGGTTGTGAAGAAACGTCAGTCAGTCTGTGCCTCTGGTCCTCATGGTGGACCCAATCAGCATCCTTGGCCTGTGGAAACTGCAGCAGCCGCTGTACCACACTGCCTGAGAATGTGTATTTAGCTGCTCTTTTAGTCCCAGTTACCTTACACATGCCTCTTCTTTCCAGTTGTAGCCTACATCACAAAACAATGGAAATACTATGAAAAAAGTTGCAGCTTAGCTAATTTGGCATGATCTACCATGTTGTCTACCAACCCTAAGGATTCTTAATATCTTCCTTACAAATATGGGCATTTGATTTTCCTTCATTTTCTATCTTTTTATTTTTGTAAAGAAAATTCTCTAAGTTTTAATTTGAACAAAAGACCAGGAAAATAAGTTTGAGAGAGATGAATATATTTATACTATGGTAGCATAGTTTCTGTATAGTTTATTTGTTTAATAGTACTGAAAATTATAAGGCTTCATTTAAATTGAAATAGAAAAATGTTTCATTAATTGAACAATTCATATATATTGATGTTATCTCATTAAACTTATCAGAATTAATCTATGTTAAGTAAATGTCATTATTTTAGTAACCAGTAGCATAATATTATCACTGTTGCCCTTAAGAGATCATGTGGTCATTTTTCCTTAGTAATAAATAATAATAAACACTTCTAAAATTAAGCCAAAGTAAGTAACAGTATTCAACTAAAAATAATTTCAGTATGATGCTCAGATATTGACTGAAAGCAACACAAGTACAGTGGTACTTCAGTTCATGAACTTCCTTTATTCTATGTTTTTGTTTATGAACTGAATGGGACATGAACAGAAACAAATTTTCCATTAAAGTTCAATATAAATAAGATTAATTCATTCCAAACCATATGTATTTGTAACCACTCAAGTAAACAAAGTAGAGTGTGGAACAGTATGAAGAGACAGACACTGATCTTTGAGGTAACTTCTGGTGTGGAGGATGTGGGTGGGCAGGAGGTTATTCTCTCTACGTAAGGACATGAGGAAGAGCAAGGTTTCCTCTCTGCTTTATTTCTTGGCTTCGGGGTCAATTTTGATGAAGAATTTATCTAACATCACTTGTTTTTTTTCCTGTGCTGCATTGCTCTCTGGAAACAAGAGACCATGTCATGATTCATCAGATTCAGCACTCTGTTGCAGTGATGTGAGGGTGGTGCTTCTCAAAGAAGCACTGGCTCTCATTCCACTTTCCATAACGGATTTTGCCACATCACTGCTCAGCCCCTCTCTGCCTTTCTCTTATTCAATGGAATGTTCCTCCACAAGTGCCTTCTGCTGCTCTCTCTGGAGTTTGGCTAGTTCTTCCTTCATCAGCTGCTCCTTACTGTTCTCACCAAACTCCTCTGTGTCTGCACCATGAACATCCAGATCCATCATCTTGCTGTGGACACAATTTTTTCCACTACCTGTGCACGAGACTCTTCAAAGTCATGATCAGTGACACATTCTGGCCACAACTTCCTCCATGTTGGTTTGAAGCAATGAAGGACACTGAAATGTCTTTACTTTTATCTATCTAAATTAGTGCTTTTGTAACTTGCTGACAATTCCTCTGGTGTATTTTAATTATAAAACATACTATTTATTGAGTATTTTTGTTAAACTTCTAACTATCCAGAACTCTTTCAGAGCCAAAGATGTCTCATCAGTGACATAAAATATCTGGTGAGGAGTTCCTCTGTGTACAAGTTTCTAAAGATGTAGACAACTTTCTAGTCATAAGCTGCAGAAGAGGTGTCATGTTGTGGGGAGACTTGATTTTTGTGGGGAGACTTGATATTTTGTTGGGGGATCTTGATCTTTATGAAGTCCAACTAGTGTCCATATCATCCTACATGGAGGATGTGCTGGGACCTTGTTCATCAGAAGAAAGCACCTTTCTGGAAGTTGGTTGTCAGAAAGATATTTCCTAACTGCAGGTGTAAACATCTTGTGCAGCCATTCTACGCACAATTGCTTTTTGCCTGATGCTTTCACACTGGCCTTCTAGGTGACAGGTAGTCTGGCTTAGTACACATTCTGTTTCATGAATGCAAGAAGGCCTGGAAATGCAAGGGGTCTGGAAACGGTACATTAGACTGAATAATACTGTACAATACAGTGGTATCCAGAAGTTATGAGGCTTACATTCCCAGAGCACCTTTGTATTGTGAAAAAACACAAACCAGATATGATCAGCAAAAGCCTGCCAATGCCTATTTTTATACTTTAAACCCTAAATATGTCTCTCACAGTTATTTATTTTAATAAAATACTGTACTAGTAAAGCCTTAGAAGGTTCAGGGCCTTTTGGTGGCATCGGGCTTTAAGAAGAACAAAACCAAAACACTAAAGGTAGCTACTTGCTGTACAATAACCTGTTAGGATGGTGGAATGTTCATGTATCTGCTGGAGATGGATTACAGGGCAACAGCCAATCAACAGCAAGGAGAATTGAATAACATTTTCTGATTGGCTATTTGCACCACCACCCCCATTCATGACGGACGGAGGCTACCAACTCTAAACCATGACTTAGCGGGGAATATCCCCCATAATGTTCTAAAAAGCACACAAAAGCTTCACAGCAAATGTGCACAGGTCTGAGTGTGACTTCAATCTTGACTACAAGAAACCACATGTCAGAATGAGAAAGATAGCTGCCTTCACATTCAAGAGGGGAGGGTGGCCAGAGTTATATATTTCACCCAATATGAATCAAAACCAGATGCAGAGTTTGTGAATGGAAGATAATTTTTTTTTCCTGAAGGCTTCTGTTCACCAGCTGAATTGTTTGCAAACCGAAGCATTTGTGAACCAAAATATTACTGTGATGGCTGAGTTGGTCAAGAATAAGTGTTCTCACATCCTAGGAAAGGGCTTGTTTGCTGGTCTCCAATACCTACAGTATGAAAAGAACTGAAAATAAGGTTGGAATCTTCCTGGGCCAGGGATGTAGCTCAGCAGCAGAGCATATGCCTGGCAAATGCAAGGTCTTGAGTTTGATCCCTGGTACTGGGGGGAAAAATGGGCATTTTAGAAAAGAACTATGCTTAATATATTTAATTTATAATTTTTATTACAAATTGCACCTTATTGTCTTCAACATATTTTAGCTATCTCAACTCCACCTAATGATATTTCTTCTCATTCTCATCAGTGGTGTCAATAAATAAAGTTAAATAGGAAGAAAATGTGAAAAAGGAAAAAGGGAAAGGCAAGTAGGGGAAAGTAAAGTAGGAGAAAAAAAAAACACTTGATAACAAAGAACAAAGGAGAAATTCTTATGTATATAGGAGTAGATGTAGGGCAGGGGAAAATAAGGATCAAGATGTGTCATGTACAGGTACAAATTCTCAATGTTATATGTGATCATAATGTATGTGTAAAATGTATCAATATACTCAATAAAGAAAAAAAAAGTCTTACTGCTGTCAATATGCCTACCATATAGATTTCCCCTTCTGTCTTGTCAATGTAAATCTTATGTAGGAGGAAAGTTTGATTACTATAGTGCCAGAAGATAATTAACCATTTAATATATACCATTCTGTTTTTTATTTCCATAACAGTGGAACATAATAAATTTCTAAAAAAGCACACAAAGGCTTCACAGCAAAAAAGAAACATAATTTTCTCTTCACATACTTGTTCTTTTAATTTTTCTGAGCAATGTATAAAAACTGAAAAAAATTGTAGTCTGTGGCATTTGTGGGTTGATTAAATTTGTGGATAGACCTCTAAAGTCAGTGAAAAGACTTATTTTTCAGATGATGGACTTTTTAAATGGTATTATCACTAGTCTTTTATTAGTCTTGTCTTCTGTCACTAACTACAATAACCCAGTTATCTGAAAGAGTATTTGAGGAGTAGAAATATTGGCAAAAATCCATGATAAATAGCTACCAATTCAGTGGTTAATTTCCTGTATCTCTTACTTACTTAATTCTATTTCAAATGAATGCAATTCACTCACTCAAAATATGATACATGATGATGTGTTAATTCAAGTTATTTTCTAAGATTAGAGGAAATATTTGAATTAAGTGACCTATTTGAAGGTGATGCAGTGTAGACCTTAATAAGTACCTTTGATATTTCTAACTACTGATTATTTTATGGAATTAATTTAGTGTTGATAATATGTCTTCTGCATCCCGATAAAGTGAGTGCTAATTATACCTTCTAAATTCCACTTGGTTGGTAATTTCTTTACCTTTTATCTACCTAAATTAGTACTTTTATAACTTAATTACAACCCCTCAGGGATGTTTTAATTATAAAACATACTATTTATTGAGTATTTATATTATGCTTTTAACTATCCTTAAAATACTTTAAGTTCTTACAATAATTAAGGAAGATAAGTTATAATATTCCTCTTTATAAATTGAAGTTCAAAGAAATTAAGAAACTTCCCTAGGTCATGCAACTTTAGAAATCAAAACTAAAAACTGACTCTAGCTCAGAGTCTACAGTGCCCTGTCCTGTATGATGAATTAATTGCTTTTCCTTCATTCTTTTTTTCTTCTTCCCTCCTTTCATAAAAAGCTTGTTGAAGATAAGGAAGTACATATATTTTAAACAGGCACAGAATTATGTATATATGCAGCCCAACAACATGTACATGGGAAGGAATATCTATTATGCCAGAGATATAACTGTTTGATCTTTATCACAAGGATTTTGTGGAAATAACATATTTGAACTGTTTAACACTTGATAAGGAATTATATGAATTAATTTCAAAGTTAAGTGGTAGTAAAAGTAGAACGCATTGTGTTGGAAAAGAACAGACTCCTTCTGTATTTTTTGTTTGCTATTTAAAGGGAAATAACATGAAACACCCCAAATTTAGAATTTTTGTGCATAGATCATTGGAATAAGGCACGTTTATATACAACAGAATGTTTAATAGCAATTAAGTCCAAACTATTAAAGACTTTTAATCTACAGAGTATATGTAGATACACTTTATATATAAATGTGGCATTATCCCATAGCAGAAGTGTATTAATATATATATATATATATATATATAATTAATTTAATATATAAATTTTAAACATTCAATTATATGTAAGTTCTTCAATTCTTTGATAACTTCATTTACAATTCAGTTATATATTTTGGTGATATATGCATTCAGGTTGGAGAATTAATTCAACACCAGTTTTTATTCCAGGGTACTTTTGACTTAGGAACAGTTTACAAGGGGTAGTTGTAATGCGAGTTGGTCAATTGAAGGCTCAGGCTGCTATGTACAGGCTTCGAAGTCCCTCTCCTGTGCATAGGCTGGTCTCAGTGTTCTTAGACTGACACTGTCCCGATTTCTCCCTTACAAGAAAGGGTGCTGCAATGTTCCTTCCAGAACTCTTTAAGATTTAAATCTGTATATGAAACCATCTTTAAGCATAAGTGGTCATTGTTTGGGTTGTAACTCAAGACTTTGGTGATAAGTTAAAACTAAAACTCCACTCATAACCTGAGTTGTTTGTATGTCAGGCCAGTTATAATTGTATAATATTGGCCCATATATTACTTATGAATAGCAAAAGAAAATGTCTTTTTACAATGAAGAATGCAAAAATCTCATGTAACATATTTAAAAAGTCATCAGAGGTAACTTCTCCATTAAAGGGATAAAACATATTTTTTTCCCTGAGGTGTTAAAGGGAATAAAATGTAGTCTTTGCTGGTAGTATATATTATAGTGATCAAAAAATAAAAAATAATTAGACAAATTCAATCAAATTTTATCTGCAAAATAATTGGCCTGAACTTCTGTCAAGTTTCAATATAGTGAAGGTTAAGAAGAAAGATATTGTTGTTATGAACCAAAGACTCAAGAGATATGATGTATCTGTGTATTGTCTGATTCTTAGGTGTTTAATGGATTAAGAGAAAAAGAAGGGAGGAAAGAAGGGAGGAAGGTAGGTTAAAAACCATGCTTCATAGCATGTGTACAAATTTTATGCATTCATATTTCAGTTTAAAAATTATTTTGAAAATGAAAATAACTGTAATAAGAGAGTACTGATCTAAACCAAAGAATTTAGCTGTGAACTACATATTATTTACTTTGTTCATGGTAAAAACATTGCACTTGATTTAACTAAGGAAGTATAAGAGAAAATCTTTATTTTTAAGAGGTAAATGATAGGGTAAGAATAAATTGTCACAAGTGTGGCACAAAATGCTTAGAATTAGTGAAAAATTGCATCATGATACTGGAAGGAAGGAGCATGGTATGCTTTTTTAAATTTTTATATTTTGAATACTTATAGATACATGTTTGGTATCTTACATTGATGTCACATTTTAGAAAGTTTTAAATAATTTATTAACATTTGAAAGAAAGAACTCAAGGCCCAAATATAATTTGTTGCTGCAGTTCTTAAATATCTATCTATCTACAATCTGTCTGTCTATTATCTATTTTTTGGTATCTGGGATTGTACTCAGGACTTCTTGCTTGCCAGGCAGGTGCTGTGCCACTGAGTTAAATCCTTAGCTAATTTTATATTTTCTAATTTTTATTTATGGACAGATTTCAAGATGCTTGGGTATAAAATTAGTATTATCAATTTATTTTCAAGACAAATGCACATCTAAAGATTGTCATAAAATAATGGAAGATTTTAGTAATTATAACTATTATTAAAAGCTTGCTACATTATAAAATTATTATGTCAAAGTTTTATTTATTTCTTTAATTTTTTTTTAGAGGTCCCATTTCACTCGGCCATTCCTCTGCTAGGGAGATACACAAAAGAACTAAAAGATTCTGATCACAGTGACATATGTGCACCCATGTTTATAGCACTCGGTTTGTGATAGATAAATCTTGGAAACAACCAAAATGTCCATTAACTGGAGACTGGTTAAAGAAGATGTGGTTCTTTTATAGAATAGAGTATCATTCTGCCATTAAAAATGATGAGATTGAGTCATTCATACTCAAATGGATGTACCTTGAGGACATCCTCATAAGTGAAATAAATAGGTCACAGATATATAAATATCGCATCTTTTCTCTGGTATGAGAAAATGAAGATATGAATGAGTTCTAGTATATATAATATATATTGTGAAAGTCATACTTAATTATAATATGAATTGAAATACATGTAGTATACTTATTTCAATATGAGGCATTGAAAATGTTATGACACATTATTTGATAAATAAGCAAAATGGCATTGTTACTAATGTTTGACCTCTGGCCTCTACTCATTATTGTGCAGTGAACTCTTATTTGAACATTTTCAAGAAATCCTAACTCAAAAGTAGTCAGGGACTCCAAAGGAGGCCACAGTTCAGAAGGCTTCAAGGGCTGCTATAGAAATCTGAGCAGCAAAGGAGTGGGTCTGTGGGTCCGAGTTGAGGAAGTAAGTGCCCCAGAAGATGGACTTCTGAACCAGCTGTTTAGCTGAGTGCCAGCTCTCTAGCAATGGTCAACGGTGATTGAACAGAAAAATGTCCAGGTGAAGTCAGAGACTGGTTAAATATAGGAAATTGAGTAAATTAATGGATACAAAGAAAAGAGAAAGCCAGACTTTTAAACTGGAAAAGCAATTTAGAAATATGAAATTTGGAAAGGTGAAATAAACCTTGATGTGTTGGATTTGAATTGGAAGAATAACTATAAATGCATTGTTACCATTATGTATTGCATTAAGATTTGGGTCAAGAATGACCTCCATATCTCTCCCAGGCTCTTCTATGGGATTTCTGGAGTGAATGAATCATGAGGGTCAATAGCTGAGTTCCCATTAGGAAGAGGTCTTCATTAGAGGTAAGTCAATGGGGGCATGACCTTAAAGGATACATCTACCTCACCTGCTGCACACTGCAGCTTTCCTCCACTGTAGGCCATTCCACCATAGTGTTTATGTATTTGACCATCAGAACATGGTGTAAAACTTCTAAAACTCTTGATCAAAATAAACCTCATCTTAACGTTGTATTAAGTATCTTGTACCAGCAATGAGGAAAATGACTAAGACACATATATATATAAATAAATGTGAAAAAATATATTTTGAATTTGTGTATATGTGTACATGTATAAACTGTGTCTGTGTATATGTGTTTTTCCTGACTTAGTTGAGATAGGTTGGGAATAGTAACACTCCATAAATACAGCTAACAAAAAGGTCTGCTTCCAAATACCATCTTCTATGAAAAGGAAACAGGGATTCTTGGAGAAATAATTGATAATGGAGTAGATAGGAAAAGTATAAGATGTACTTGGATCATGTTATTGTGGCAAAAACTAAGAATGTGGTCGATGTATCAAAACTCAATTTGCATTGACACATACTTGCCATTTCTGAGATAACCAAGGTATCAAAATAAGTAACTGTTATGAAGCACTTTTATTGCACTGAATATTTAGCAACATCAAGTAAACTATGAAATTATATTGATGTAGATAAAATAATAAATAAATAACATAAAGCTCTTATAAAGGAATGTTATTTAATGGAGAGAATTCCATTTGGGAGCCATTATAATAAAAACTTCAGGCAACTTATAGATGAATTTTTATGAACTAGCAAGTATAATTAGAATGCTGAATGAGGACTGAGGTTAGCAGCGGGCGGCTCAGGAAACGGCGACTGTGCCACCGAATCTGCACCGGGGTTGGAGCATACTGGCCTCCAGGCCCACACCGGAAGAGCACACAGGGACTGAGTTTAGCAGCAGGCAGCTTGGGAAATGGTAACTGCGGCACCCAGTCTGCATCACTGAATCTGCGTCGGGTTTGGAGCTTACTGGCCTCCAGGCCCATGCCGGAAGAGTGCCCAGGGACTGAGTTTGGCAGCGGGCGGCTTGGGAAATGGCGACTGCAGCACCGAGTCTGTCTCACTGAATTGGTACCAGGGTTAGAGCTTACTGGCCTCCAGGCCCATGCCGGAAGAGTGCCCAAGGACTGAGTTTGGCAGCGGGAGGCTTGGGAAGTGGTGACTGCAGTACCGAGTCTGTGTCACTGAATCTGCGCGGGGGTTGGAGCTTGCTGGCTTCCAGGCCTATGCCGGAAGAGCTACCAGGGACAGGTTAGCAGGTCAGAGTCTGATTTTCTCCACAGTAACTGCAGAAACACATCCAGTCAGCTTGTATTGGTGAGTAGGTGGGCCTGTTGGAACAACAGCCCCTACCATTGCAACTGCACAGGGCCTACAGCCTACTGGCCTCCAGGCCAAATGCACAAGTGAGCCCAGAGACTCTGTATTGCTGAGCAGGTGGGCCCATTGCAACCTCAGACAGTACCAATGTAGCAGTTCAGGAGTCACAGTCTCACTGCCTCTAAAGCAGACAGGAGAAGGTGTTTTGACTGTATTGATTGAGTGCCTCATATGGTGTGCTAGAACTAGGGGTTTTTCTTTAGGTCCCAATACAGACTGCAAAGAGCAACCCAGGAAACACTGCTATTTTAAGGTTCCTAACTATTAGGAGGAAAGTGACTTGCAACAAACAGCGCCAGAAAACAGGGCAGGTCAGAGATGAGGAAACACTCCAAATCTCAGACACAAAGATCCTCACCTCCAAGTAACACAGGGGGAAGGGAAATAGAGAAGTGTGAAGCCCAGTCTCCAGGGCTCTCGGAAGTGGTAACCAAAGCAGATCTA
>PVIR01008083.1:0-30281 GCA_004026965.1 Petromus typicus
ATGGGAACTAGACGGGACAGCAGCGGTGTGAAGGGGGGAGGGAGAAAATCAACAAGAGCCTGGCCTGAAGTTGCACTCTTGTGGTCCCAGCACTTGAGGCTGAGGCAGGAGAATTTCTACAAGTTTGAGGCCAGCCTGGACTACATAGTGAGTTCAGGGCTAGCCTAGACTACACAGCAAGACCCTGTCTCAGGAAACAAAACAAAACAAAACACAGCCTGAATGAAAGGTGGATGAGCATGAAATGAGATGAGAATGAAAGAGTAGATGAGCAGAGGCCTGAGACTACAGCAGGGTGTGTGGTGGGGGAGAAATCAGGGCCTGGCACAGCTGGCAGCACAAAAGCCTGAACTTGGCTTCCAGGTGGCTGTGTCTGGAGAACTCCCCCTGCTATGACACCGTCCCCCAAAGCATCTTCTCACCTGAATTCTTCTTCAAGGTGTTGGTGAGCAATAGGTGAGCCAGGCGCACGGCCCAGGTGGGGGTTGATGGTGTCCTGTGGGTGTCCCCAGTGCTCCCCAACCCCGGCTCCATCCCCCACCAGAGGTGTGGACAGCAGCACGTACTGCGACTACCAGCTCATCTTCCTGCTGCACATCCACGGGCTCCCACTCAGCTTCCGGAGGGCCCTCCTGATGGTCATGGTGAGTGGTGCTGGGGGCTGCCCTGCTGGGCAGGCCGGGCCTTGGGCCGGGCACCCACTCCAGCTCCCGGTGCCCGCAGGTGTCAGCCAGCGTGTCGGTGGGCCTGGTGATCCTCTACATCACATTCTGCCTCCTGTGGCCACTTCTAGTGAAGGGCTGGAACATGTTCCTCTTGAAGATGAACGCGGTCATCACCTCAGAGTCCTACATCTCCTATACCACGTCCGAGTCCTCCAGCAGCTCGTCGCAGATGAGTGACAGCAGCGGCTCCAGACTTCACCTAGTGGGGGACCGAAGGGCCAGGACTGAGGCTCAGAAAGCCGGGGAAGGAGCCCCTCCTTGAGCCTCTCGGCCTTCCCTGCCCTTGGCTTCTAGTAACTTGTCCTGGAAATGCAGCCTGGCTCGCAGCCAGCCTTTCCTTGTTTTCTTGTGTGTTCACATCATTCACACCCGAATAAAGCCCCATTTCATGACCAGCCATGAGTCTTCAGCAGGCTCCTCTTTTCATTGATTTGGACCAGCACCACTGCCCAGCTCCTCAGAATATCAAAATTTAGTTGGGTGTTGTGGTACACACCTGTAATCGTAGCACGCTGGGAAGCAGAGGCAGGAGGACCTCAAGTTTAAACCTAGCCTGAGGAACAATGACTTAGACCCTGCCTCAAGATAAAATACTTAAAAGGTCTGGGCATGCAGCTTAGTGCAAAGTCCTTAGCAGAACTCCCCATGAATTTAGTCCCCAGGACTACAGTGTGTTTATGTTGTGTAAGTGTAAGTAACTCTGTGGCAGCTGGCAAATAGCAGGTTCATAAGAGAGAGGTGGGCAGATCCTGGATGGCACAGAGGGCAGTTTACTGAGGATTTGCTGCCCACAGCATGGTCCTGGGTGACAGCAAAGAATGGTTGATTCCCCTACACTTTTAGGCCAGGTGAAGGGAACTTAGATAGAAGTTAGGACAAAAGCAACTTCACCCAAGCTACAATGTATCTAGGTTGTCTCAGGCTAGCAACCGAGATGTCAGCATATTCCTGGTTGTGAGGCCAGAGTTTGGGTGGAAATGCCACAGGCCACGCTCAGGGTTTTGTCTACAGGAGGCTAGAAAACTACACAGGGTGGGAAACAGTCCCAGCCTCCTCAGGGGCAACATCACAGTTACAACGCAAGACGACTGCTTTCAGCTCAAGCTGGATCTGGGACCTATCAGCCAAGGCCCTCTGTGGAGCGTACCAGGGTACTCCACAATGCAGGCCCATTGCTAAGGCCTATATTGCTGATTGGTTGGTGTCCTCATTGTTAAATATTTGAATGTCTACATCTGTTCAGTGGCTTTCCGTGTGTTGAGTGGAGGCAGCTCTGAGAGGTTAGCATTTTAACTGCAGCTGAAGTGCTCTCCATGGAAATGGCAATCTATGGGTTTGTTATCACAGGTACCCAGAAATTCCCAGTATTTGCAGGATTCTGGCTCCACCTCTCTGTAGTTTTCCTGGATCTGCTCTCCTCTGTGTGGTCCTCTGACCTCCAGGCAATAATCCTCATCCTCTGGGGCTGCCATATTATCCAGGGACAGGAGGCCCTGGTGTTTAATTTTCTCAGTCAAAAGTTGTCAGTCATGGGTCCGGGAGTTAGCTCAGTGGTTCCGGCGCCTGTCTTGTAAGCGCAAGGGCCCGGGTTCAATTCCCTGGTAACCACATACCATACTGGGCGTGGAGACTCACACTCAGCAGCAATCAGCACCACATACCACAGCGCCAGGTGTGGTGGCTCACGCCTGTAATCCCAGCACTCAGGAAGGAGGCAAAGGCAGGAGGATTGCTGTGATGTGAGTTTGAGGCTGAGCTCAGGGCCAGCCTGAACCACAAAGCTCAAAAAAAAAAAAAAAAAAAAAGTTGTCAGTCATTCTGATTGGATGAACTTGGACCACAAGGTCACCAGTCTTACCAATCACATTGCTGAAGGGATGGAGCCTCAATTGGCCAATCATATCCCGCTGCTGGAGCTCAGGGTAGTCATCCTACTCTAATCTTTTGTTCTCGGGTGAGGAGGGCAGTTCTGAGGAATTGTAGAGGCCAAGAAGTTCGGGAAGAGGAGACTGGGCAGGCATTGTCCACTCACTGGCCTCCAATTCTATCTCCTTCCCAGGGTAGAGTACCTGTGGAGTCCATCCAAGGAGGCAGTGGGGCAGAAGAGAGCTGGGCTGGGCAGAGGCTGGGGTGGGGAAGGGGGAAAAGGAAGTGAGGGGGATGCTTGGGAGGCTGCAGGTCCTGGAGTTAGGAGGGAGGAAGGGGTGGGAGGTATCTGGAAGACCCAGGGCGGAGGACCAGGAGATGTAGCAGGTTTGGAAGAGATCCCAAGGTCGGATAGAATGACAAAGGTTGTTAGAGGTCCGGAAGCCGTGCAGGAGCCATGAGTACCCCAGGCCCGTGTCCCAGGATGATTGAGCAGCTGTCACTACAGTCACCAATCCAGACCCCATCTATCCATCCTAAAATCAATCCCATCAATGATGGAAAAGAGAATGAGATGATAGAATGTTCTGTTTGAATCCCTTTACTTGGATTATTGGCAGTACCCCTCGTGAGGATCTGACAGGAGCATTCTGTCACTCCGTCCATGTCACAGAGGAGAAAACAAAGGGTTGAGTGTGTGACCAAATTTCTTCTCATAAAGACTCCAGTAGGAATGCCGTCTTAGGACCCATCTCACGGCCCTATCTTAACTCGGCAGCCTCTTTCAAGGCCCTGGTTTGGATCCAAATGCAGTCATTGTTTTTTTTTTTTTTTTTAGGAGATGGGTGACGAATTGAATGATAATCTTTTCCTTCCACTCAAGTAGGAGTAGGCTTTCGTTGAGCTATATCCCAGGTTCCTTTTAAAAATTTGAGACTGTTGCTAAATTGCTCAGGCTGGCTTTAAACTCGTGACTCTCCTGCTTCCACATTCGGAGTAGCTGGGTCTACAGGGGTATGCCACCGGGCGATGTAAAATATTTTTATCTTTGCTAAGACTAGAGGATCGCAAGCTTACACCCAGCCTAGGCAACTTCATGACTTAGAGAACTTATCTCTAAAAAGTAAGTAAATCCAAGGTTGGGAGTATAGATGAAGGTGTCTACCCCAACACTCTAAATATCAGGAGCAGAATCAGCTTTAAGGAAAAAAAATGAAAGCTAGGCATTGTGGAGCTCACCTGTAATCCCAGTACCCAGGAGGCTGAGGCCGGAGGAGGATTGCTGAGCGTGAGGCGGGCCTGGGTTACATAGTGAGTTCAAGGCCAGCCTGGACTACAGAATGAGATGATGTCTCAAAAAACTAACCCCGCCCCCCCCAAAGATAGGGAACTGTAAAATAGGGAGATGTAAGATCTATGCATCATTGAAGAATGTAGAGATTCAGTTTAAAAGCAGGAAACCTCTGCTGCTTTGTGGCATTTAAAGCTATCGGAGTGGCTATTTGTAAATAGTTTGTATTTGTAAACTATTTGTAAATAGTTTGTATTTACTTGTAAGAAATGGAGAAAATGCAGAAGGATGTTTGATACCCTGAAAAAGAGATTGGAGAGATGTAGGTTCAAATCCTCGCTGCTAGCTAGCTAGCCCTTTGCGATTTACCCAAGCTCTACTAGCTTGTTTATAAAATAAGAGTTGTTCAAGTGACTCCACATCGCCACCTCTTGGCTTACAGAAGCGGCTGTGGAACCTCAAAGATAGTAACGAATGGGTCCGAACGCAGAGTTGAAGCCAGGGCGGCCATATTGACTACTGGAGTCGGGAGGGACTATGGACAGCTGTCATTTTCAGTTAGGACGAACCGCCTTCTGGTCACCATTTTGAGGGACAGCAAAGGCGGAGCTCCAAGTGATTTGTTCATTAAGGGCAGGGCTTCGAAGGCACCTTTCGGGCAGCGACCGCGTAGCACCCTCCGCCAACACAGGCGGGCAGCCGTAGCCCCGCCCCCGGTCCCGGGCTCCACCTCCCGGCCTTACTTCCGCCGGCGAGTGAGCGTTCGCGGGCGTCGCTGCCGTAAACCAGGCGGGAGGTTTGCCGCATCACGGAAGATGGCGGCGGCGGCGGTGAACGGGGCGGCCGGAGTGTCCAGCACTGCGGCGGCCTCGGGTGCGGTCCTGCAGGCCGCAGCCGGCATGTACGAGCAACTCAAAGGCGAATGGAACCGTAAAAGCCCCAATCTTAGCAAATGCGGGGAAGAGCTGGGCCGCCTCAAGGTAGGGCTCGCGGGCCCAGGGCTTGCGGTGGGCGCTTCCAGGGGTCTGACCACACCAGGTGCTGTGCCACCGCACAGCCCTCGGTGTCCACCTGAGCAAGGCAGACCGCGATCCGGAAGGTCTGCTGATCCAGAATAATTGTGGTGGGAGCTTGGAGGGGATAAGAGATAAGGGCCTGGGACGAACTGAAAGCAGGTGCTTTCAGGGGTAGGGGATGGAGAGGGAGCGATGGAAAGACTAGTTATGGCAGAGTCGAGAGAAGGGGTGAAATTTTGGTGTGCACAGGCCTTTCTGATTGTAGGGACAAAGTGAAGGTATCGGAGTATTTTTCTACTCCAAGGTTCCAGACCGGACCAAGTGGGAATTAGGGCACAGGTGAGGAACACGAGAAGCTGAGATGTCGGTGTGTGTAGGGGATGTTGTACTTAGGGCTAGGCTGAGAGATCTGGGGTTTAGGGATGCATCTCCGCGTGGTGAAGGGGCCCAGCCAAGTTGTAGAGGCAAGCCTGAACCTAGAAAAACAAGAGTACGGCTTTAGGTTGCTTGAGACCTTTAGGTGTGTTGGGGAAAGAGTATAAATATACTATAGGAGGCCGAACGCAGTTGCTAAGTTTACTAAGGTATGCTATTCGGGCTGGGTCACCTGGGGAGAGGGGTGCCACAGCTTCCCTGGTGTAAATTTTGGGGTAGTCCAGCTATAGCTCCTCAAATAGTGTGGGGGAGGTCTGCCAAGAACTGACACCCTTGTTATTCTACTGGGTCAAGCACTGTCTCTTCTATTCCCAGTGGAGCTATTAATAATTGTAATATGAGGTAATCCTAAATGAGCACATGCTATGTGCTCAGGCCCTATTCTGAGTGTTTTATGAGGATGGACTCTTAATATGCATAACAGACTTATGAATCAGGAATGGTGACTAGCTCCATCGTCCAGGTGGAAAAGCCAAGGCCAGAGAAGGTAGGTGAGCTGGTTTTGAAGTCCCATCTTCTCTTCTTCCTTCTTTCCCTTCTCATCAGCTGGTTCTCCTGGAGCTCAACTTTCTGCCCACCACAGGGACCAAGCTGACCAAACAGCAGCTCATACTGGCCCGTGAGTGTCCCTGGGGTTTGGTGGGGTGGACTGCTGGTGGGTTGGAATTGTGCAGGAATGTGTGTGACAGCCCTGTTGGTCAGGGGAGCAACCTCAGTCACCTCCTGAGAGCCCATCTGTCACCCATAGGTGACATACTGGAGATCGGCGCCCAATGGAGCATCCTGCGCAAGGACATCCCCTCCTTCGAGCGCTACATGGCCCAGCTCAAATGCTACTACTTTGACTACAAGTGAGCATGGGCCCTGACTTGAGTGGGGAGGTCTAGTGGTTACTTGGCAGTTCTTTTATCTCTGCTGATGGCCGCACAGATCTTCTTCCTTCTCCTGGGAATCCCTTCGGCTATGACTGTGTATCCTCAGAGGCTACAGGGTCCGGGAATTGGCATGAAGATCTGGAGACTGGGGTTGTGTGATCCAGTTCCTGTAGGACTCCAGTCCAGCATCTTCCCTTACCACACCCACACTACATCCCCTCTCGCCACCATGCCTTTACCCCAGCCTTGCTCCCTCTGATTCATATTCTGTAGCTGCCAACAGTGTCTTTATGACACTTGACTTTTTTCTTTTGTGTTGATGGGGAATCATACCTAGGACTTCACACATGCTAAGCAAGATATCCATCACTGAGCAACACTGGCTCAATCTTCGACCTTAAAAATTGACCTTCTTGATTATCTGCTCAGCACCTGTCATGGCTCTCAAAGATTCTCAGGCCGGAGACCAAGTTCCTGTGGCTTCTGCTGCCATCCTGGCCTGACCTGTCTGCCTGTGCCTCCCTCATCCTTTTATCTGTCTCCTACTGGATTGAGAACTTCCTAAAGGAAGAGCCTAGGGCTGCGTTGGTCCTTGCTGTGTCCTTACCACTGCCTACGTCAGGGTCAGACCAAGAGCAGAAACTCACTGACTGTGTGCTAAATATAAAACTAAATAATAGCTGGGCATGGTGGCACACGCCTGGAATGCCAGCCCTTGGGAGGCTGAGGCAGGAGAATTGCGAGATCAAGGCCAGTGTGAACTACATAGTGAAACCCTATCTGAAAGAAGAAACAAAAACAAACCTGAATGGCACCTACTTGGATTGATAAGAATTTGAAGTCAGACAGATGGGTCTGAGACATCTTGCTACGTAATGATTGTGTAGTCTTCACCTCTCTGAGTCTCATTTCCTCTAAAGTGGAGGTGATAATTCATAATATAATCACAGTCAACACTTATGCAGTTTGTTTGTGTCTAATCTCTTTACCTGGTTCAATTTGTTTAATTCACTCATCTTTACTCATTTAATGCATCTCTATGAAATAGATTCTGTGGATCCATTGACCCATGATCTTTTGAGGAAATTGAGGCTGAGTCACTTTACCAAAGCAGGTCACTTGCTTGGATTAGTATGACTTGTAAATGACTCCCTCGTGCCCTTCTAGCCTCAGTTTTTTCCTCTGAAAACCTAATATCCTGAATACCTTCAAGGGGCGGAGTCCCTGTCACCTGGATCAGGATACTTGGTGGGTCTAAAAGCCCTCCTGACCTTGGTTCTGCTCCCTGGTCCACAGGGAGCAGCTCCCTGAGTCGGCCTACATGCACCAGCTCTTGGGCCTCAACCTCCTCTTCCTGCTGTCCCAGAACCGCGTGGCCGAGTTCCACACAGAGTTGGAGCGCCTACCTGCCAAGGATATCCAGACCAATGTCTACATCAAGCACCCTGTGTCCCTCGAACAAGTGAGGCTGGGAAGGGAGGAGGGAGGACCAGGCCAAGGCGTTGAGGCTGGGTCAGACATTAGGGAGAGTTTTCCAAAGCAGTACTCAGGGTTTATCACGCCAAACCCGTGGACTTGTGCACCCAACAAATAATGAGCCTCAGCTATATCCCAGGCATTATGGTGGGTTCTCAGCAGAGTCTTAACAAAATCCTTGATCCTGGTAGAGATGACAGTGAGGTGAAGCAAGAGACAGGAAATTGAAAAGTAACCTGTGTAGTCTGTTGGATGTCAAGGCTATAGAGAAAAATAATGCAAGAGGTATGGATTAGAGGGCGGGAGTGGAATTTTATACCAGTGGTCCAGAAAGGCCTCACTGGAGATTGAGATTGGAGGAAGACCAGAAGGGACTAAGAAATCCGGGCAGAACACTCTGCTGTGTTTGAGGGACAGCAAAGAAGATGGTGTTTGGGACAAAGTGAGAGAAGCCAAGGGGAAAGCTTGAGGAGCTGGAGTTGGGAGGTTGCTTCTTGGCTGAGGTTGGGGAGGATCGCTGTGTGAGCAGGGATGGCACAGAGGGCAGCCAGGGCAGCAGTACAGTTTGGGCACGGGGGTGGAGGGCCAACCTGGGCTGGGTCCAGGGTATCTCCTTCCTGTAACAGGAGAAGAGATGAGGTGATTAGATACGGCCCAGGGCAAGCTGGGGAGGTAATAAGTACATACTCCAGTGTGTGAGCCAGAGGGAGCAGTCTGCTGGGGTGTGAACGGCTGTGTGGCCAGGGCGTTCTGGCAGAACGGGGATTAGGGGGAGTTCTCTATGCTGCATCTTCCTCTTTGGTCTCTACAGTATCTGATGGAGGGCAGCTACAACAAGGTGTTCCTGGCCAAGGGTAACATCCCCGCTGAGAGCTATACCTTCTTCATCGACATCCTGCTGGACACTATCAGGTGTGTGGGGATCTAGGCTCCTTGGATTCATAAACGCCTGAGCCCTGCCGTCGCACAGCTCTGAGTCCGAATCCTTTTCCGGCTTCCAACCATCTGGTAGACCGGCATGTTTCCTGTCTTCCTAGCACTCTGGTTCTCCTTTCCAGTGAGCCAGAGCTGCCTACCCCATGGGGAACATCCACTTTTCCACCTGTTGCAGGCCGCTTCCATGTGTAGCCACAGACGGGGCTGCAGTGTCCAGACAGCTCATTAGGCAGAGGCCGTGCTGCCTTTGTGACAAGTGGTTCAGCCCTTCTGTGAACCAGGAATGGGCTCATCAGTCACATGGCTTCTTGCCAGAGTGCCTAAGCTACGGAGTACTCAGTTTTGCCGTCTCTAGAATGGGGTCACCATGGCCTGTCACCCCTTTCGGCTGCTGTGTGCCCAAGTGATGATGTGACCAACTGGGCATGACTAACAAGTCCCTTCAGGTATAGAAAGGTATCACAGTGGTGACAGTTGATTCACTTGAGCAAAGCAGCAGATTGAAGTTTCTATTCTGCAGGTGGCAAAGGCAGCCTCATGGGTTTAAGCAGGAGTGTTGTTGAGACTGGGGATTATCTTAGGACCTTGATAGCGAACCTTTTAGAGCACTCAGACATACAGCCAGCTGTGGCTTGTGTGCCATTGGTTCACCACTGCTGTGCTAGGGTACTCACACCTCCATACTCCCTAACCCCCATTATGTTTTTTATTTTGTTTTTTGTGGTTTTTTTGTAGTACTGCAAATAGAACTCAGGACCTTGTACTTGCCAGGCAGGTGTGCCACCACTGAGCTACGTCCGAGGCCTCAGTATATTTTATTTCAAGAGGAGGTCTTGCTAATTTGCCCGGGCTGGGCTTGAATTTATAATCCTCCTGGTTCAGCCTTTGAATAGTTCAAAGCCAGAATGAGCCACATAGCAAGTCCTTGTCTCCAAAAAAGAAACAAAACAAATGCCATGCCAGGACTGCCAGTGGACACTTATAATCCCTGAACTGTAGAAGGCTGAGCCTTCTTCCTGAGTAGCCGGGACTGTAGATGATGAGCGCTGTACCTAGCTGCTTTACAGGTGTTGTGGTGCTTGGGTTGAACCTTACGCAAGTGCTCTACCACTGAGCTACAGCGCCAGCCCTAGGGAATTTTTTGAGCTACCTTAGCTCTTCCAGTTACTAGTGCTGAGAGAGGTGACATCTCAGAAATGGCCGTGCCCCTCCCCACAGCTATGTTCTGACCTGACCCTGACTACACCGATGACTTCATATGTTGCTGTTTTGTACTTCAGGGTTGTTCAGGGTCTGTGAAGCAGGGTCTTGTGTGGAGAGCTCCCTTCTTGGGAGTTCTGAGTTGGGTTTCAAAGAGCCTCAGTCCTGTAGCTAGGAGGGAGATTCAGAGTTGGGGTCCACAGTTCTGAGAGTCAAAGAAATCTCATGATCTGTGTCGCTGGTGAAGAAGCTGAGCCTTCATCAGTAACGGAGGAGGTAACATTCCATCCACCAGTGCTGAGTGGAGGGGTCACAGATGGCAGCAGTCAGGTTTGGAGGACAGGACCTGGGAACTGTCTGTACTTGGCAATGAGAACCGTATTATCTTCCCACAGGGACGAGATTGCTGGATGCATTGAGAAGGCTTACGAGAAAATCCTTTTCACTGAGGCCACCAGGATCCTCTTCTTCAACACACCCAAAAAGATGACAGACTATGCCAAGAAGGTGGCTGGAGTGCAGGGCAAGGGGCCATGGAACCACAGGATGTACTATCTGAGGGCACTGGGTAGTCCCGAGGGACACTAGAAGGACCAAGAGTCCTAGGATTAAGTCCAGCTGTATGACCTTACACAAACTGCCTCTGGGCTTCGGTGGTCTCCATAGCACTAGGGCTGACATGTGGAATGAATTGAGCATGGCACCTGGTAGACTTGGGCACACTGCATCTTGGCTATGAGGAATAGAATCTTTTAGTTTTTTTGAGACAGCATCTTGCTTTGTAGTAGGCTGACTCTGAACTCACTGTGTAGCCTAGGCTAGCCTTGAACTCATGGCAGTCATCCTGCCTCACCCACTGAGTGTTAGGATTACAGGCATGAGCCACCACATCTGGCTTTTTTTTTTTTTTTTTTTTTTTTTTTTTTTTTTGTGCCCGGGATAGAATTCAGGACCTTGTGCTTGTGAGGCAGGTGCCAGAACCACTGAGCTAAATGCCCGGCTCTGCACTTTAGCTATTGCCCTTATTTAGCATTTCGTAGAGGCAGCAGCCTTTCCCATAAGACTGCTTCATTCACTGGCACGTTTGAGCAGGAGCAGTGCCCTGGAGATGTTAACTTGTGTGCAGCACCTCTCCCAGTGCAGGAGGAGGGTCAAAGATAGACCATGGAAGTGGGTGAAACCACGTCTGAGTGACGGCAGCACTAGTTTTGGTGCTTCAGAATCTCACAGCCAGGGTAGAGAAGAGTTATTAGTCAGAGAAGCTGAGCCGCAGAGTGAAGTTCTTGCCAAGAGTCATGTGAGTAGAGAGGGTTGATGAGAAAAGGGTGCGATGGAGTATAGGTGTGTGTTGTGGCCGTGGTGTGGGGAGGGAGCTTTTGGAATCACCTTGCTTATTTCTGATCCCTTCTTTCCTACAGCGAGGGTGGGTCCTGGGGCCCAACAACTATTACAGTTTCGCCAGCCAGCAGCAGAAGCCGGAGGACACCACCATCCCTTCCACGGAACTGGCCAAGCAGGTCATCGAGTATGCCCGGCAGCTGGAGATGATCGTCTGAGCCGCTGGGCCCTGGGGGCGGGTGGGGCCAGTGCAGGCTGTCCTCCAATAAAGGTGGATTGATGAGCTCTTCTAGGCCCTTGTCTCCCCAGTCAGGAGGGTGGACCTCTTGGGGTTAGAGACCAGCCAGCCTCTGGCCAGGGGCCATTGCTTCAGGTCTCAAACACGTGTGACTTAGGGGGCAGCGCAGGTCCCAGAGAGAAGGACTGTTTTGACCAGCTGTGAGCACATTGGAATGCTGGATCAGGGCACCGCTTTGCAGTGAAGGGGTAGTGTTCCAATTTTTTAACATGTTGAAAATGGATTAAATAATTTTTAAGATGACATGTGAAATGGAATCTGTCTGTAGGCTACCAGCATGATCCCTTTAAAGAAATCTGTGATTCCCCCATGAAACCTGCCTTCCCACCCTATTCCTCCATCCCACAGCAGGTGACTGACAGCTGTCTGCACTGGATACTTTATTGGCATCGAGGGGAAGGCAGGGGCATTGAGCAGACCACACTCAGTCCGAGTGGGTGGCCTGCAAGTCATAGTGCTCTAGCCCAGCTACCAGGGAGCCAGCCAGCTTGATGGTGGTGACCCAGGGTGGCTCACTCAGGTGATTGGTGGTTGTACCCAGCCTGGGAGGGAGGAAGGAAGGGTGCCTTTGAGCAGACCTTTACCTCTTCTAGAACTTCATTTTCCCCATCTGAATAAGGAAGCTCCTGATTGTGATATGGGGTCCAAAGGCAGCTTATGCAGAGCTGCATCTACATAGAGTGGAAAGGGGCTGATGGGGATGGTGCCCCCGCTGAGCCCCGAGGCCCGGGGCAGGGTCAGATCACGAGCCAGAGTATCCTCCAGACCCAGGGTCAGACCCAGTGTGGGGTCAGAGTGTACCCTCTGGATCTGGTGACTCACTTGGGCAGATTCTACTGCACAAGGGCTGGGGCATCAGTGCCCTTTGGTAGTCAAAGCCTTAGATCCCAGGAGAGGAAATTGCCAGAGGCCTGAGGGGGGCAAGGCCAGGGCTTACTGTGCCCAGGACAGTTGAAGGCCTGCCTTGACTCCCTTTGGGTTCCAGGAAGATAACATCCCGTCCCTAAAATGTGGGGCAGGCTCCCTCCGCTCAGAGGTATGGGGTAAGGCAGTAAATAGGGTCAGGCCAGAGGGGACCAGCTTTTCCCTTATGGTTCCAGAGTAGAAAAAAGGCCAGTGTGGGCTTGGGGATCTGAATACCATGAGGCTAGGCGAAGGGTGCCTTCTCCCCACGCAGGGTCCATATGAGGCCCAGGCTCCCTGGTGGTGCTGAGCGATTGGATCTCAGGTTTTGCTCAGGACAGCAAAACAGGGTTCAGCACTACGGGGCTATGCCCTTCCCCCCACGTCCTGATATCCCCTCACCAGGCTGACACGTTGCTCGGCAGGCGGCGATGGTGCGTCTGGTGGCGACAGTAACATTTGCAGGGACAAGAGTTAAGCACCTGGAATGGTGGCCAGTGGCGCACAGCACTGGTATTAGGTGCTCTGGCTGGAGCAGCCCCGCTGCCACCGCCCCCGATGTCAGTCACAGTGGCCATAGTCTTTTGTCGAGGACCCGCTCCAGGTGCACGGTCTTCACGGGTCGCCCCTCCGGCCGCGCGGGAACCCTTGTTCCTGCGTGTGCGAGTCTTAGTAGGTGCGGGCGCAGAGGCCAATGTCTCGGCGGGAGCTGGAGCTGGAGCTGGGGATGGGCCTGGGGCCGGGGACAGGGATGGGGCTGCGATGGGGGATAGGCATGGGGCCGCAGCTGATGGTGCAGGAGCTGCGCCGTGATCGGCAGCCGAGATAGGGGAGAGAGGCGGGGTTGGGGTGGGAACCAGGGCTGATTCCCCGGGGCCCGCGCCAGGGTGCGGAGTGGGCGGACGGACCACGGCCATCGGCATCTGCTGCGGTGCGGGTGGAGGCACCGGGGGCAGCGGCGGGGGCGGAGGCGGCGGCGGCGGCGGGGAGAGTGGCGGCGGCGGGAGCGGCGGCGGCGTCGGTGGAGACTGCTGCTGACCCGGAGGCGTGGAGCACACGGGCTCGCCACTGGGGGGCGCCGGGAAGATGAACATAGGCGGTGCCAGCAGGGCAGGTGCGGGCCTCTGGGGCCCGGGAACTGGGTGCCTCTGCCCCCGCGGCGGAGGAGGGGAGCCCCAGGGCCCCGAGAGCGCCGCCGCGCGCCGTCGGGGCACCCCGATGCCTCCGCCGGCCCCGTTGAAGCGGAAGTGGCGCTCAGGGCCCTCGGGAGGGCTCACCCAGTCGAATTTGGGCTTTGCGCCTGGGAAGGTGGTGTAGGCGGGAGGCAGTAGGGCCCGGGCGGGGGACTCGGGCGCCAGGGCGGGGCCAGAGGACCCTTCCCCGTCTCCTTCACCGCCTTCGGTTTCCTGTGCCCCGCGAGGGACCTCTCCCGCCGGGCGAAGGACTCCAGGGGCGAGGGGTCCCTGCTTCAGGACCTGAGCGTAGGAGATGGCGCCCGAGGTGGCGAAGAGTCCCCCGCCTCTGCCGCCCCCGAGGGAGGCTTTGGTTGTTAAGGGACCTGAAGCTGCCACAGGGGACAAGGGGGTCCCCGATTTGAAGGTGACTTTACACAGCAGGCTCAAGCTGGACTCGGAAGCCGCAGGCCGGGCCATTTCGCCTTCGCCGGCCTGGGGAGACGCCCCCTCGCGGGCCCCGCCGGCTGTCTGGCCCTCGGCGCTGAGCTTGGCCTGGCTGTCGGTGGGGCTGGCGGCGGCGGCCAGGGCTGGAGTGATGCTGCGGCTCGGGGGCTGCCGGTCGGAAGGTGGCGGCGGTGGCGGTTTCCGAGGCTCCAGGGGCGCCGGAGATGGGACTAGGGCCCCCGGGGCGGGGTCCTTCTCGGTTAGTTGTCGGGGCAGCGGCAGCAGCGGGCGGAGGCTCGGAAGGTCGCCCTGGCCGCGGTGGCTCGCCTCCAGCAGGCCTCGGATCCGGGGCACCGCAGTGCCCGTGGGCTTTCGCCACTTAGACGGCGTGGGCAGCAAGGAGCCCACGGGGGGCGGGGGCGTTGTGGAGACGGTGGCCGCAGCCGCCTCCTCTGGAGGGGGCGTCACTGACGAGGGCAGTTCTAAGGTCAGGGGCAGGGGCGAGGGTGAGGGTGAGGCCTGGGGCTCCGGGGTTACCAGGAGTCCCGGGGGCGTGGAGCTGCTAGGGAACCAGACACCCAGCCCTCGAGCCAGGCGCGTGGCCGGGGAGGAGGGGGTCACCTCAGGCTGCACCAGGGACGTCCGGCGGGAGTCGGAGGTGCGGTTGGAAGCCTGCTCTTTTGGGGAGCCCCCGCCCGCGGAGGGCTCCGACTGCACGTTCCCCATTTCCTACGGAGACCGAGATCCAGGAGTGTGATCAGAAAAACTGCCAGTCAGCGAACCAGGGGTGCGGGGACCCCATGGTGCAGGCTGCTCTTGGACTTGCCCCGACCCTGTCCTCCCATATTCACTCAGTTCTAGTCGCTAGTTCCCTGTCCTCTGAGTACTTTCATGGCCCTTCATGCCCGCTGTTCCCACACTTAGGCCCCACCCCGTAATGTATTCATGTTTCATTTTGTCCCCTTGATTTAGAATCACATCTCTACTGTTTGGCCACGCCCGGGTCTACAGGCATCAAGACTCAGGTCTTGTGGGGCATGGTGGCTCACATCTGTAATTTCAGCACCCTGGGAGGCTGAGGCAGGAGGGTCACGAATTGGAGCCCAGCTCCAAAACACTAAATTTTTTTTTTATAAAGCTGAATATGTAACTCAGTGAGAAGGCCCTGAGTTCAAGCTTCTGTACCTTGAGAGGAAAAAAACAGAAACAAAAAACAATAAAACTCATCATGTTAGTAGTCTATTCTGTCTTTCAGGCCACACCACCAATTAATGATGGTAGTGTTCAGGAGCTCAAGCTTTTCTTCTGCACTCTAACCCGGGTCTGGAGGACTGGGCCTTGCCCAGATATTCAGGGAGTGGACCCTCATCCCCGCCCACCTTTCCCCATCTGGCCCCACCTTTCCCTAACAAATACCGAACCAAGTATTTCTGATCGTGCTAATCCCTCGGTTCTGGCCCTCCCAGTCACACACTCTCTCATCATCATTTGGATCACACCCTCTTCCCAGGCAGCGACAAATTCTCCAGCCTCACTCCTGAACTTTTCTCACTCTCGTCTCTATCCTCAGGCTCCACCCCTCTCCCCCTTGGCTCCTCCACCCAGAAGACTCCACTCACTGACAACTCCAGCCGACCCAAGTTCAGACCGCAGCCCCCTGGGCCGACGGTAGGGCGGGGAACGGCCGTAGCAGAAAATAACGGAAAAGAACGGGGATATGGTGAAGCTAAGTGGGCGAGACAGCCCCAGTGGATCCGGAGATCTAGGTCCCGCCCCCTGGCTCGAGGCCTCCTGAGCCAGCTGAAGCCGAACGTCTTACCAACCTGGCTCTCCCTTTGAAATACTTGGGTGTCTGTCTTCTGCCCAGCCCCGAGTACTAAGTACTAAGCCCCACCCTTTTAGAAGCTTCTCTTTAGCTCCTCCCCTTCGGAATGCTCCACCCCTCGTTATTTCTCCTAGAGCCACCCCCCCCAGCAACCTCGACTACGTAGCTCCTCCCTTGAGGAGGTTTTCATCCGTCCCGCCCATAAGGGAATGCATCCCTAAAGCTCCGCCTTTTTAGGGCTAGCTGCTGCTCTCGAAGACCGACTCTTGCTCCGCGCGCCCAGGTCTGTCTATCGTGAACCTGCCCCTTCATGACGCATCCTCTCGCCGGTTCCTCACTCAGACCCTCCGACTCCGCCCCCTGGCGAAGGCACCTTGTCGCCCCACCCCTTTTCGGATCCTGCCAGGCACGCGGCCCCTCCCATTTAGATCCCAAATCCAAGACCACTCTCTTTAGAGACCAGAGACCAGGCCGACTTCAGTGCCCTCCTCTCATCCAGGGACCAATGGTTCAGAGGAGTGGGAAAATGGGGAATCTCTTCTGGGCCCTGAGAAAATGGGGCCTGGGGGGTTATTCCTGGGAGCCAAGGACGGGCTCTAGGACCCAGCGGGCAGGCGCTCCCGCCTCGCTCTCACCCCTCCCCCCCCGCCGCCCCCTCCCCCCCACCCGTCCTCCAGGTTCCCCCTCCTCCCCCTCGCCCCGGCTCCCGGTGCCCGTCTCCAGCGCCGCCGGAGCCAGCGAGGGAGCCGGAGGGAGCAGGAGGAGGAGGAGGCCGCGTCGCCGCCGCTCGGAGCCCGGCCGGAGCCTCCCAGGCAGGTGCCGACCGCGGCGAGGGGGCGGGGGCCGCCGGACCGCTGGACCCGGAGAGGGGGCGGCCGGGACTCGCTGCGCCTTCTGTGCACCCGGGCCCCCGCGGACCCGGCCGGGATACCGGGGGGTGGTGGCCCCCAAACTGCGTGGCAGCCATTTGGGCTACCAGTCTCCATTTGGGGGTCCTGGACTTCCTCTGCGAACACCCCATTCACAAAATTTCATCCTGGACCCTCACCATTGAGGAACTTCAAAGACCACTCCCCCCGGGAACACGGATGTCTGGGGAGCACAAGGCGCTCCAAAATCCCGGGGCCCTGTCCCAGCTAGGCCCTGGGAGGACCCCTGCCCTCTTCCCTACTTCACCTGTTGTCGGGGGAGGCGGGCGGACAAAGGAAGCAGCGTCACGTGACTGCTCATTCACAAAATCCCATCCCATTGAGAAAAGGGGGCTGGGGGCGCTGCGGCCGCCCCTTCCCCTCCCGTAGGGCGGGGGAGCACGGCATCCTGCAGGTGGGGGAGGGGGCTAGAACTCGCTGCCTGAGTCCCTAAGGTTGGGACGCCGGGGTCCCTGCTCTGGGGAGCAGTGAAGAGCTGAACGCTAATCCCATTACTGGGCGGAGGGCTCGGTTAGCCCTGAGCTGGGGGCGAGGTAAAGTGTTTCCGAAGGGTACTGGAGAGGGAGAATCAATCCCTTCATCTCTTCCCCTTGGCTTTCTTTGGCTGGGACCTGAGGAGCAGCCTTGATTTTTTGTGAATGAAATGCTCCCAGGATCTCTTCGGTCGGCCGTTTCTGGCTTTCTTTGCCTCCATCTCTCTCTCTCTCTCTCTCTCTCTCTCTCTCTCCCTCTCTCTCTCCTTCTCTCTCCCTCTCCCTCTCTCTGTCTCTCGGCCTCTCTTTCTGGCCATTTCTGGTTCTCTCCCTGCTCCCTGCCCATCTCCTCGTTGCTGGGTGACTCAGTGAGCTTTGCATCCGGTCTCATTCATAAATCCGGGAAGGGGTGGGGGGAAGAGAGCCAGGGTTTCTCACCCAGCCAGTGGCCTGGGCTCCAGGGTGCGGAGGCAGTGCTGGGGAAATGGGCGCCGAGTTGATGGGCCCCAAGGAAATACATATGCGCAGGAACCCAGCTGCGAGGGGGAGCGATGGGTGGGGCTGTGGGTAAGTGCAGAGGCAAGGAGACAGGGTTGAGGGGATGAGCACGAGGGGGAGGGGAAGTGGAAAACCCGGGTGGTGAGGATGGGGTGGGAAAGATGGGGGAAGGTGGCCGTGAGAGAAGAGGTAGATTTGGGGAAGAAGACGGACAGCAGAGAGAAGAGATGTCACAGGAAGAAAGGAGCCATGCCAGATGAAAGTGGGCATGAGGGGTATTGGTGGTCAAGGGTGCAGTGGGTCTGGAGATGAGAGACAAAGATAGAAGGAAGACCAGGCTTAGGGGAACCCTGAAGGGGAGAACAGGATTGGGGGTCACTGACTTGTCCCTGTCCTCCCCACCTCCTCCAGGTACATGGTGCGGGTCCGAGCCGTGGTGATGGCCCGAGATGACTCCAGTGGGGGCTGGCTGCCTGTGGGGGGCGGGGGCCTCAGCCAGGTGAGCGTATGTCGGGTCCGAGGGGCCAGGCCCGAGGGGGGGGCCCGCCAGGGGCACTACGTCATCCACGGGGAGCGCCTCCGGGACCAGAAAGTGAGCCACCCTGGGGCGAGGGGTCGGGTGGGGCCCTGGGGCGGCAGGGGAATGGGGCTGGGAGTGCAGAGGAGAGTCAGGACGTCTCCCGGCCTGGGGCTGCGCCAAGTACGGCAGTGGATGGATATGTGTCCTAGAGAGAAGGCCTGGGGATTTCAGGAGTGCGTGGGGTAGCGGGCAGCTTCTGTCCACTGCGATTCCTGCTGGTCCCTCCTTACTGGCCTCCTGCCTTCTTCCTGCTTCCTTCCATCTGTTCCAAGGGCCCTGCTCACACCCGACTCAGATCATGTCCCTCCCGTGGCTCCATCTTGCTCAGAGATCCTCATCATGCGGCCCTACGCCAACTGACCCCTGTCTGCCCTAAGTATCGGAAGGCTTTTGCTGGGGGTCTGCTTGGAAGTGTCCAATTCGCTTGGCAGTTTGGATTCAGCAGGAATCACTGGGCTGTCTGGCAGGATTTGGAGAACAGGGTGAAAGTTTCAGCTGGGGATGTAGCAGGAAGATTTGTACTGTTTTGAAAAGGCTGGGGGAGACGGCCCGGGTCTGCCGGCACATTCCTTTATTTAATCCCAGCACTTGCAAGGCCGAGGCATGCAGATTCTGTATTCCACCTCAGACTGGACTGCGTAGCAAGGTCCTGTCAAAAAAGAAAGGGTGGGGGAAGGGTAGCATTTCACAGCAGGGAAATGATATGGGGGGATGTGGAAAGGCGAAATGTGTGGAGGAACGCAATGATGTTAGGCAGGGATATGAGGGAATATCTAGGATGTTAAGGAATATTGAGTGGAAGCATAGTAAAAACACCTTTGGGGTAAGGTTATAGAAAATTATTGAGACTTTAGAAGGGGATTAATATAATATTTTGACATGTTCAGTACAGTCTGATGAATACTACTGAGTCAAATGGGGGGATAGCTGTTTATCAGAAAGGGGCTGACAGTATTTTTTAGACATTCAGTAAATTTGAGGGTTCTCCCTGGGACACCAAGGAAAATGTTAGAAAAAGTAAGGATCAAAGGATTGGAGGAAATATTGGGTATCAGATTGCATTCTATAAAATTCAGAAGTTGTACTGAGATATCAGGTTTGGGGGTATACTTGAAAATGTGGTTGGTGGGATCCTGAAGTGTGTAGAAAGCCTGAGGTGGGGGGGTCACCGGTATGGCTGGAGAAAGGGGTGTCTGATCCAGACATTCCTGCCCCTCAGACCACCTTGGAGTGCACCCTGAGGCCAGGCTTGGTTTACAACAAAGTGAACCCCATCTTCCACCACTGGAGCTTGGGTGACTGCAAGTTTGGGCTGACATTTCAGAGTCCTGCTGAGGCCGATGAGTTCCAGAAGAGCCTGCTGGCTGCGCTGGCCGCCCTGGGCCGAGGTAAGAGGGCCAAGTGGTGGGCACTCGGGCTGGGGGTCTGAAATAGGAGAAGCTGGGACTGGGACTCACTGTGCCTCTCTCCCTGCGCAGGCTCGCTCACTCCCTCCTCCTCCTCCTCCTCCTCCTCCCCTTCCCAGGACACTGCAGAGACCCCCTGCCCTCTGACGGTGAGTCTGGGGTGCTTCCCTGCTAGGAGGGCCTGGAGTGGTTCTTGGTGTAACAGAACAGTCCCACACTCCCGAGCATAACTCTGTGGCCAGCACCAGGGCACATGCTAGGGACACAAAATTAGGGCCACACTATTAATGTCAATTCAGTCTTAGTTCATCTAGTTTTTCTGTTCTGTGGTGATTCACACACTCACTCCCCAGTGCTTATTAAACACCTTTTGTGGACCAAGCAATGTTTTAGGCACTGGGCATATATCAGTGGATAAAACAAAGTTTGTTTCTGGAATTTCTATTCTAGTGTGGAAAGGCAGGGGAAAAAAAAGGATAGACTTTTAAAATGAATAAATAGCAAAAGTAAAGGGGGCTAGAGGATCAGGTCGGGGGTTGAACACGTACGTGCCTAGCATGTGTGAGGCCCTGACTTTATCCCTAGAACCACAAGAGGGAAAAAAAAGGAAATAAATCGATGGTGAAATGAATGACAACTCCATGTACCATCTGTTCAGGCTACAGCCCTCAGCGTCATCCTTGACCCCTCTTATTTTTTATGCTTCTCATCTAATCTGTCAGTAAATATTAGTTCTGCTTTCACAAGGGTCAGAATTCACCTCACACCTGGTACTGTCCAACCTCCTAACTGGACCATCTCAACTGATTCTCACTGTCACCCCACCTTATCCTCAACTCTGATCCCCACTCACAGCTTGGGGGATCCCAATGACTGCTGAGTCAGATCACAGCCCCTCCCAGACCCAGAAAGCTCCCAGGGCTCCAGCTCACGCAAGAGAAAGGACTGAATCTGTACAGTGACACCTAAGATGCCACACTATCTGGTCCTGGATTCCAGTCCCCTGCCACTCACATTGACTTCCTCACTCTCGCTCCAATAGGGTGAGCACAGTCCTGTCTCAGAGTCTTTGCAGTAGCTGTTTCTTTTGTCTGGAACTCTTTCCCATGTCTCAGTGCCCCATATCAGGTGCTCTTTCTTTCTTTTTTTTTATTTTATTTTATTTTTATTTATTTATTTATTTTTGAGACAGGGTCTCGCTTTGTAGTTCAGGCTGGCCCTGAGCTCAGCCTCCAACTCACATCACAGCAATCCTCCTGCCTCTGCCTCCCAAGTGCTGGGATTACAGGCGTGAGCCACCATGCCCGGCACTGTTGTATGTGGTACTGGTTGCTGCTGGGCATGAATCTCCACACCCAGTATTGTATATGGTTAACCAGGGATTGAACCCAGGCCCTTGCGCTTGCAAGACAGGCACCAGAACCACTGAGCTAAATCCCCGGCCTTCTTTCTTTCTTTTTAGACAGGGTCTTACTATGTAGTTCAGACTGTTTTTGAACTGACTATATAGCCCAGTCTGGCCTTGAACTCTTGGCTGTCCTTCTGCCTCAGCCTCCTGTTGAGGTTATAGGCATGGTCCATGAAAAGATAGTTTTCTTTTCTTTCTTTTCTTTTTTTTTTTTTAACAAGATCTCTTGCTTTTTAGTTCAGGCTGGCCCTCACTATGTAGCCCAGATCAGCCTCGAACTCACAGCAACCCTCCTGCTTCTGCCTCCTGAGTGCTGGGGTTACAGCCACCACACCTGGCATTGTGGTGTGTGGTACTGATTGCTGGTGAGTGTGAGTCACCACGTCCGACAGTGGTATGTGAAACTTTGCACTTGCAAGGCAGACGCTGGAACCACTGAGCTAAATCCTCTGGCCCTAATAATTTTCTTATCTACTGGTTTACCGCCTGTCTCTCATGGCAGAATGCTAGCCCCAAGAGGGCAAGGATCTTTTGTTGGTGTCTTCTTGCATAACCAAAGTCTAAAACAGTTCCTCGTGGACAGGGAGGGTTCAGTAAATGTGATGGATAAATGGAGTGAAAGGAATGAGCCACTGCACAGAATGTCCGTCCATTTTGACACTTGTTGGCCGCAGTGGGCATTGCTGAGAATCCCAGAGGAACAGAACTGGTTTCCTGGGTGGAAAGGGGGCAGAATCTCGATAATGGGAAGTGGGAGTGGGGTTATAGACAGTTCCTGTCTTTGGCGCTCTGATTCCAAAGCTGCTGTGCTCTGGCTCAGACCTGTACAGTGGTCTCTGTGTTCTGCGTGACGCGGTGCTCAGTAGATTTACACTGAAGACGGAACAGATGGCTCATGGTCAAGTTGCAGAGGGGAAAACTAAGGCTCTGGGATGTGATGCTTCAGCTACAGCTTGGCTTGTGGAAGCTGGGAAGGAGAGCATGGCGGGGCTAGGGTGCCCAAATGGTTTAGGGGTGGTCATTTCGAGGCAAGAAGGTGGCTGAATCATCAGAGGAGTGGAGGATTCTAAGAAGCCAGAAGACGCTTTGCTGTTCTGTAGGTTGGGGAGCTGAGCAGTTGAGAAGAGGACTCTAATATTAATAACCACCATTTCCAGCTCTTCCTGTACTTCGGGCACGCGCTGTGCCCTTTCATATGGGTCCTAACCACATCCTTACCACTAGGTACTATTATGATCCCCATTTTACAGAGGAGGAAACAGGCTCAGAGGTGAGCTCTGAGGTGAGAGGGACTTGAACCCAGGCCTTCCCGGCCCCAGAGCCCTTGCTGTCCATGGGTGGGGGGCTCTTTGTTGGGGGCACGTGCTGGGTGAGGGCGATTCTTCACGCTGAGGCCGCCTGTCTCCGCCAGTCCCACGTGGACAGCGACTCCTCTTCCAGTCACAGCCGCCAGGAGACGCCTCCCGCCACCGCCGCAGCCCCTATCGTCACTGTGGAGTCCGCCTCCGCCTTCGGGCCGGCCACGCCCCCCCAGCGCCGCTCCTCGGCTCAGGTGCGACCCCCAGCGGAAGTTTGGGTGGAATGGGGACTGGCGCTGGGGTCCCTAAGAGTTGGAGATGAAGGCCGGGGCGGGGAGGAGGGGTAACACACACCCCAGGGAATGGCTGCTGTGTCGAGGCCCGGTTCCTTCAAGGGTTGGTGCGAGGTTTCGGATGTTTCCTGCGCTCGAGTTTTAGAAAGGCTTGAGGGATGACTTGGACAATTTTCTGGGTATATTAGAGGGTGCTGATATTCATAAACTGCTGAGTTCAGGTGTGGTAGTGCATCCTTGTAATCCTAGCATTCTGGGCCCGGATGCGTCTCAGTGATGCACCACCTGCCTGGTAAATTTTGAGCCCCTGAGTTTAATTCCGGGTACCCAAAAAACCAAACCCCAAACAAAAAAATCCTTAGCAATCTGGAGGCTGAGACAGGATGAAAGCTGAATTAGGCCAGCCGGGACTACATAGTGAGTTCAAGAGCAGCCCAATCTATACAGCAAAAATCAAACAGAACAAAAACCAAACCAAAACAAAAGAGTTCTCAGTTCACATGTGGAGGGTCAGTACCCAAGGGGGTGAAGGAGGCCGAGGGAGTGGACTCCTTCAGCCTGAGGAGGAGGGTCCAAGGTTCAGAACTCCAGGGTCTGAAGGGGCAGAGGCCTGAGACTCCTAGATCTTGAGAGGGTTGGAACTGGGGACCTTGAACCACTAGGACCTAGATCTTCAAGGTATGGGGTTGGTGTCTGGATTCCTTTGTGTGTCAATGAGAAGACAGAGTCAAGAGACCTTGGGAGTGGGGCAGGCTGTGATCTTGGAAGTCTGAATCTTGAGGCTAGAAGGGTTTTAGGAACAGGATCCTCGAAAGCCTGAGGCGTGTAGCTGAATCTTGGCATTTTATTTTTTTATTTTGACAGTGTTCAGGATTGAACACAGGGCCTTCATGCTGAGCTGTATCACAACCTATGGTCTTTCATTTTTATTTTAATTTTGAGACTAGGTCTTGCTAACTCACTGCGTTGTCCACACTATGCTCAATTTCCAGATCCTCCTGCTTCAGCCTCCCATAAGCTTGAGATTCCGGGTGCAGGTCACCACACCTGGCTTCTAGTTCTTCCCGAACTGGGATAAGTTGTGTTGGGGGTGGGTGAGTCGCGGACCTCACTAACTTCACTAGCCCCATCTCCTTGTCCCTTCCTCCTGCAGAGCTACCCTCCGCTTCTACCATTCACCGGGATTCCGGGGCCCTCAGAGCCTGTGGCCGCAGCAGGAGGCCCGGGCTGGGGTGGCCGCGGCTATGAGGATTACCGGCGCTCTGGACCACCTGCGCCCCTAGCCCTGTCCACCTGTGTTGTGCGCTTCGCCAAGACTGGCACGTTGAGGGGTGCAGCCCTAGGTCCCCCAGTGTCATTACCTGCCCCTCTTACCGAGGCTGCGCCCCCAGCTCCCCCGGCTCGCCCACCCCCTGGCCCAGGCCCCACCCCTGCACCGGCCAAGGCCTCCCCGGAGGCAGAGGAGGCCGCACGCTGTGTGCACTGCAGAGCGCTCTTCCGCCGCCGTGCGGACGGGCGCGGTGGTCGCTGCGCCGAGGCCCCGGATCCGGGTCGCCTACTGGTGCGACGTCTCAGCTGCCTGTGGTGCGCCGAGAGCTTGCTCTACCACTGCCTGTCAGACGCCGAGGGCGACTTCTCGGACCCGTGCGCTTGCGAGCCGGGCCACCCACGCCCCGCCACGCGCTGGGCCGCACTGGCTGCTCTGTCGCTGGCCGTGCCCTGCCTCTGCTGCTATGCGCCCCTGCGCGCGTGCCACTGGGTCGCCGCACGCTGTGGCTGCGCCGGCTGTGGGGGTCGCCACGAGGAGGCTGCGCGGTGAGGACCGCCTGGCGGGTCTGGCGGCAGAAACAAGGACCCCGCCTTGAGGGTCCAGGATCCCGGATGAAAACTCAAACCGAGGCACACTTGGAACTTGGAGCTTGAGTTTGGACTGAAAGATTCCAAACCTGGAACCTGGGCCCCAAACCTAGGACTGAGTGACCCCAGACAGAACATCATTAGGATGTCTGTCAAAAGTCCTGAGTTCTGGATTCTCCATTCATCTTCCCCACTAAGGAGTCTCCCGACATCTCTAGACTCTGCATATCAGAAGGTCCCAGGGAATACATAGATCCCAGAGAGGCACTGGGACCTCAAACTCTTGACTCTGTCCACATGACCAACCCAGACCCTTGCCACACCTAGCACCATGAACTGTCAGATCACCGCCCCAGAATTAGTCACCAATTGCCAGTACCTGATCTTGCCTGTATCCCATTACTCCCAGATCTTGCAACCAGAGGACCCAGACCAGCCCCAATGGTCCCCAAATGATCACCTCACACCTGGTGCACTCACATCTGACATTCTGTACCCCAGGATCCCTGAGACACCAAACCCCCCTGGGCTTGAGACTGACAAGGTCTGAAATCACCAGACACTGGCCCAGGGTCCACCACTCCTGAGTGACCACAGGCCTGACTTTCAGTCCTAGACACCAAGATGTAAGATTTCTAGGTGACTTCAGATGCTAATTTAAGGTGTAATGAGTCCTTGGATGTACTCAAACATGAGCTGTTCTCTGACCAAAAGGATTTGGGTTGCCCATCCCAAGAGAAGCCAGGCTCCAAACACCAGATCCCAAGATTCTCTGGAAACCAGACCTCCACACACCCTGCTCACCACAAACCAGTATTCTTGGAGTTATGGTTCTCATAGATGGATTTGGAGGTGCCTGTTACCTCAGCTAAATGACCGAAGGCCCCTGGCACCTCAGGCTGAGGACACTGGTTCCAAGTCCTCAAACAGCCTTCTGTCAGTCCCCCTGGAGCTGGATTTTGAGACCTACAATGTCCCAGAATCAATTTCTGGCTTCCTTCCAGCCCACCTCCCAAGTTCCCTAAAATGGGATGGTCTCAGCAACCCAGACCTCTGCTTCCCAGGCCCTCAGCTCCTGAGCAATCCCAAGGTGCTTTGCAGGCACTGGATCCAAGACTCTAAGGTGCCACGGAATCCTAGCTGCAGGACTCAAACCCCCACAACAGTGGGATCACTCCTGACCTAAGAAAGATCTTGGTTCCTCCAGGCCAGAAACATTCAGCTCTGAGATGCCCCACAGGTCTAGCACTCTCAGACTCCAGATTTCTGTTGTCTCAGTTTTCTCTAGTTTGATAGAACTCCAAGATGCCTCTATACCTGATTCCCCAGCCCGACTCATGAAGTTCTCTTCTGAGAACTGTTGTCCCTTGAATCCTACCATTCCTGGGCTCCTGAAGTGCCAAGTTTCCAGACTTGAATTCTGGTCCCCGGGATCACAGCTCAAGCCCCCAGCAATCCTCAGAATTACCTTAATCTTAGAGGGAAAGCCGTATCATTGTGATGTATCCCAGAATCCCCAGGACTCCCCAATTCCCCCTAAAGGGCCCAGCATTGCCATAGATGATTGCGTAGGCTGTGAACTAATCCAGAATGCACAGCTGTGGTGGTGGCTGGAACACGCCGAAGGCTGCTGGCCTAGCTAGGCCTCCAGAGGAAGGCCTGCCTTTTTATTTGCACATAGACACCTTCTGGACTAGCTATGGCTCTGTAGGAACCCCTGTCATCCTTGTAGATCCTCCTCCAAGCCCAATCCTGAGCCCTAAACCTGGTCTGAGTCCATCCCTCCATTAACCTCTTCCATCTCAGAGTCAGGAGTTGCTTTTGAAAACCTGTCTTACAGTCCTACAAGGCTCCTTTTGTGGGAGTGTGTGATATCCAGGGTACTTAGGATCTGGTGTGCTGAATGGGGGTACCAAGTTCTCAGAGCAAGACAGTCCCAGTTACTTCATGGGCTTGTTCATGGGCTCTAAGCATTTGGGAATATGCATTTCACCTTTCTTCGTTCCCCAGATTTGTACGGCCTTGTGGAGTTCAAGGGATAGATCCTTCCATCAGTTCTTTTAAATTATTAACTATTTATTGCATCCGGAACCTGTGAGACTCAGCTCTCCCAACCAGACCCTGGGATGGGTGAGAGAAGGGGGGTTGTCCCTCCCATTTCCACTCTGCCCAGCTCTCATCACTGTCAGACCTACCAGAGCTGAGGGCGGAGGGGCTGGGGGGTGGGGCAGCCTGAGTCCCCATCCCCCTCTCTGTGCCTCGGTCTCCCCCCTTCCGTGGTGGGTGGGGGGGAAGCTCCATTCTTAACCTACCTCGTTTTAGGGAGGGGTGGGACAGGGGACCAGAGTGCTGCACGGTGCTGTGGGATCTTTAGATAAAGTGGTGGGGACTGGGGAAGGTTCCCCAGCTCCCACCCCCAGCACCGCCTCTCCCAGGTCCCCCAGTCCTCCTAGCGATACCCACCTCTGATCCATGATGACCCTTCATGGCCCCCGAATCAGGGGTTCGTGGAGGGCTTTCCTGGGATCCAGGAAGACCTCAGACCCTGGAACCCCCAGGCCCAATTTCCCAGCTGCTTTGCCCCTCAGATTGGATGCTTGACCCCCAGACTTGGGGGAGGCACCTCAACATTTATCTTCCTGATCTCAATTCCAAGCCAGTCTGTGACCTCAATATAGTTAGCATCCATACAGGCTGGGAGGAGGGGGCCCAAAAAACTCAGCCTTGTCATTGGGGAAGGGGGGCATGAGATCCGCTCCAAGAAATGTCTGTGACAAAGTCTCAGCCTGTGTTCTTTATTTTCGTTGCCGTGCCTGTCTACTTGCAAGACTGGTGCACCAACCCCCTACTTTGATTCTCCCTTCCCCCCACAGCCTTTAGTCTCAGGCCAACTGTCCTGCTGAGTTCAGTCACTCGCAAAGAGACATTCACTGAACGCCTGCTGTGTGCCAAGGCCGGCAGTAAGCACTGAAAGTAAAGCAGCAAACGGAACAGACAAACGTCTTTTGTACAGGAGTTTATAAACTTTATACTGGGGGGAGGCACTAAGTAGGTGACCTAATCTGTTACTAATCTGAATGAATGAATTGCATGTAGGGAATACAGACATTTTTTTGCCGGGATATCCATCTTGGGCCTCATTCAGTTGCTGGCATTTGAATAAAGCCACGAAGGAAGCAAAGGGTCCATACCTGTCCGCAGGGAAGAGCATTCCAGGGAAAGGGGCAGCTAACCCAAGGTCCCCAGGTAGGAGCAGGTCTGGTACGTCTGAGGAACAGCGAGGAGGCCAGAGCCCCTGGAAAGGAGGAAGGAGGGCAATGAGAAGGGCAGAGAGGGGACAGGACAGCTCTGTGGGACCGTGTAGTCATCGCACAGACTTCGGTTCTTACCCTGAGAGAGGTGGAACCACAGGATGTCTCTGAGCATGGGAGGGATCCAACCTGACTCACGTGTTCGGGGGCCACCAGACACCTGGAGGTGGGGCTGGGTGACAGGTGAGAAGGTTGCTGTGACTGTCCAGGGGGAGACAATGGTGGCTGAACCAGAGTGAGGACAGTGGAGTGGAGAGAAGAGAATGATACTGGATCCACAAGGGCTGATCAAGAGATACAGTAATGTTTACCTTTTAAAAAACTATTCATAGTTAAAAGAACAATGGGCATTAATACTCCTCAAAAGTCAGCTGCTCATTTTGAACACATTTACCCCATTATTTTTGTCATTTTCTGAAGCAGTTTTGGAAGTCTTCTTCCACAAGTGTCTTTGTGAGGTGTGATCAAAAATACAGTGAATCCTCTTGCCATGTGCCATCCAACAAACTCATAAAACACTGTGATGTGTTCTCATCCCCCTTATTCACCGGATCTGGCACCGTGTGACTTCTGGCTCTTCCCCAAAGTCAAAATGACCATGAAAGGTAAACATTTTGAATTGATTCAGGACATCTAGGCAGCCGTGACAGTGCAACTAAAGATATTCAAGAAGAAAAGACTTCTAAGGCCAGGGATTTAGCTCAGTGATTCCAGCGCCTGTCTTGCAAGAGCAAGGACCTGAGTTCAATCCTCGGTAACCACATACAATACTGGACGTGGAGACTCATGCCCAGCAGCAACCAGTATCACATACCACAGTGCTGGGCGTGGTGGCTCTTGCCTGTCATGCCAGCACTCGGGAGGCAGAGGCAGGAGTATTGCTGTGATGTGAGCTGGAGGCTGAGCTCAGGGCCAGCCTGAACTACAAAGCGAGACCCTGTCTCAAAAAAACCTAAAAAAAAAAAAAAAAGAAAGAAAAGAAAAGACTTCTAGAACTGCTTCAGAAAGTGGCAAGAACGAGGGGATAAGTGTGTTACAGCAAAGTGGAGCATCTTGAAGGAGATGGAGAGCAATGTGTCTTTCACTGTAATTTAAAAAATTTAACAGTATACCCTATTTTTCCACCATTGTGTGTGTGTGTGTGTGTGTGTGTGTGTGTGTGTGTGTGTATTTAAACAGGGTCTTGCTATGTATTTCAGGCTGGCTCTGGACTGTGTACCCAGCTGGCTTCTAGCTCACGGCAGTATTACTGCTTCAAGCTCCTGAGTGCTGGGATTTCATGCATGCACCACAAACCCAGTTTACACTTTGTATTTTGAAGGTGGAGATCTCTGATTTGTACATGGGGCTTGATATAGAGAGAAGAATCAAAGCTGGTGATGTAACTCACAGCTCAGTGAGAGAGTGCGTGCTTAGCATGTGTCAGGTGCTGGATTCAAGTACAAAACCCAAAAGAGTACAAGTTTGAACTGAACACGTGTGTGTGCGCTACTGGGTATCAAACTCAGGGCTTTTGTGCTGAGTTATATACTCAAGTCCTTATCTATATTTTGAGGTGGGCTATCTCCTAATTTACAAGTTGCCCAGGCTGCTTTTGAACTTTCAAGCCTGGTGTTCAGTGCCAGGCTGCTAGGATACAGGGGTGCACCACCATGCTCAAGGTGAGCAATTTTAATGTTTGATTTAGGTCAATTTATGTCCACGAATGCCCCAATGAGGGGTCCACAGGGCTATGGAAGCACCACATTAAGAGTAGGTTCTGCCCCTAGTCCCTGAGTTCTGGCTCTTGTTCCTGCCGAGTTCCTGAGGCCCCAGCCCACTACTACTCCTAGTGAAGTGGGGATGATCAGGGAGATAATAGAACTGGTACATTGATTTATAATAATACCAACATAGTCAGTGGCACTAGTAATGAGGCTCAGTGGTGAAAAGGGGAGAATTTGGATGTAATTGTTACATCCTGGCACCACCATAAATTTACTCTGTGACCACAGTTTTCCGTGAACTTCTTCTGTAAAACAGAGATAAGTTTTAGCCAGTGACACATTAGGTACTCAATATATGTTAGTTTTTCTTGCTTATAACCTATTTAGCATTTTTTTTTTTTTTTTTGAGATAGGGTCTCATTTTGTAGTTAAGGCTGGCCTTGAGCTCAGCCTCCAACTCACATCACAGCAATCCTCCTGTCTCTGCCTCCCGAGTGCTGGGATGACAGGCATGAGCCACCATGCCCGGCACTGTGGTATGTTGTACTGGTTGCTGCTGGGCATGAGTCTCCATACCCAGTATGGTATGTGGTTACCGGGGATCGAACCCGGGTCCTTGCTCTTGCAAGACAGGCGCCAGAACCACTGAGCCAAATCCCCAGCTCCACCATCATTATTTTTTTTTAAACAGAAGAACTAATCAATCTTCACCACAATTC